>JASDQU010101606.1:221310-251075 GCA_032191745.1 Picea mariana | reverse complement strand
TGGGCCCCTTGTCACAGGTGGCACAATTCAATTGGTCCCGAGGTCTTTTCACCATATGCCATCTGACAGCCTCCATCACTCAAGGACGTCATCCCCCACTGATACCACTTGTCCCACTTGTTCCCGAGTTAGGGTCCCATCCCATAACTGTTGTCAGTCCCTGCTGTCAGACCCCTACCCCTTTCACTCATGACCAGCCCCTTATCGCGACTTTCACCTCCAATCACCTCCAATCTATGGCCGCCACGTCACCCGTCCGTATGTTTTGGCCACCATCACCTGCCATCTCATCCCCAAGTGGCCCGTTGTCCATTAATTACTGGATAACATACCCGTTGTCATGCTGACCGTTTTCCCGCGTCCCACCGACCCCAGTTTTAAATAAAACTATTGTTTTCCCTATTCATTCACTATTCCTCTATCGCACCAGAAAATCTACCTCTTATTCCTTCATTGCTTTCCCGTCGCCTTCATCCACAGCTAGTCGTCCCCACTAACATAGTGTTTATTGTAGGTACTGTTGCAGAGATGGTATCAAAGCAAAGACAAACAGAAGGAGAGGAGAATCCTTTTCTCCCGCCTCCTGTCGACCTGGACAAAATACCATTGGTCGATAAAGACCGATTGATCGCGGATACCATTTGCGACTTCGATTTTTCAGATCTCCAGTCATGGCTCCGGGAGGTGTTCCTGGACCAGAGCAATGAAATTGGACTCTGGGAGTTCAATTTTTCCCTGTACCTTTTTCCCCAGATTCACCATTTTCCCGAGTTTGCGCTTAAATGCCAAGCTCACTACATTTTCGAGCAGAGAGCCGTCATATCCTCATCCGGAGACACCCTGTTCCTCATTACGCCCCAAGACATCGACCAGATGATGCAAATTCTCCTTGCCGAATCTGTGTCCCCTTTCAATTTAGAAATCCTCACTGAGTTATATCAGAAAATGACCTTTCCCCAGAGAGCTCAGATATTCGAGTTTTTCCTCCCCACTTCCGCTCAATTCCCTTCCACAAATCCCCCTTACCCGTCATCCATGTTCTCCACCAAGGAAAACCAAATCATTTCCTCCCTTTGTGCCCTGCTAGGTTACTGTTCTGACCAATGGGTAAATGAGCCCATCCTGGGTTTTCTATCCATTTTCTCGAATGATGAAAAACCCACAACACAGTTTGATTACAGCACCTTCTTGGCCGACAATATTCACGAACAGTTCATGAATGTTGGCACAGAGGGCATGTTCAGATATTCTTCCATACTGGAATACATGTTCATTTACTTTCAAGATGATAAATTCAGTTTCTCCATGCAGAAGATGGATGCAGATGGAAGGCCCCAGCCAGTCACAGCATGGACTTCTCTGTTGAAGCATAACTCCATAGATTATAGCTTCAAGGTTTTCATTGATCTCTTCTATCACCCAGTGGTAAGAATGTTGAGCGTCAGGCCTGAGCCACGAATAAACGACGAGGTCCAGAGAATTCTACATCTCTCGGACAATGCAAAGACAGGAGACCGGTTCCTGTATCAGAACCACACTGAAATCAGAGTTTTCGGTTGCGAATTGGCACCTTACAAGCTACCAAAGTACGTGCCGGTAAGAATCTTTGCATTAGAATATATTAGACAAATCATGAATTCAGACGACATTCATTTCGTCTCATTGAAGAAAAAGCAGCAGCTGCGCATCAAAGGGCAGATAGGTTCTTTTATCTGCAACAGTCGTGGCGCCGAAGAAGAAGCGGACCGGATGCTGAGAGAGATGAAGTTTTTCTTAATCTTCCCATGGCACTATGATCCATGCGGGATCATTTCAGAAATGAAGGTGAGAAATAAGAACATCCTGTATGTGCATGAGTCCAAGCCCGAGATCGAAAAGTTTGCAAATCAGACGGTGTGGGTGCCTGACACTTTGATCAAAGTGGAACAGCAGGTTCCCCCGACCACTGTGCCACCAATGACCACACCTCAGGTTCCTAAGGAAAAGAGGCCTCGACAAGAGTCATCTCCGCCGGTAACGGAGGTGTCATCAGAAGAGTTCCAGTTGCACACGAAGAGGCCCAAGACAGTTTCAGTGCCTGGTCCGATTGTAGAACAAGAAGCCCCGCCTACCACGGTAACTACCACAAGGGTCAAGCCTGTCATTCCACCTTTCGTTTCGAGCCAGCATAAGGCAATCACAACAGCAATACCGAAGAAATCCAAAGATTCTCCCCTGGATACTCAGCCAAGCAAGACTGGGCCCAAGTTGGGCATTTTTGAGAAGTACGAATTGATCAAGAAAGAGAACCAGACCCTCACCAGTAGTACTTATGCCCAGTTTCGGAAGCAGTCGTCAACTGCGCAGCACAGGCTATTGTCGGCATTTGACACAGAAAAGGGTAGAATGCACATGGCCTACCTCCAAGCACAGGTACCGAATCCCAAGGTGATTTCAGACTACAAGAGGGCCACTTTCGAATTCCAAGCGAAAGACGTGCACCCAGCAGATCAAATGGATCTGCACAAACAAACAGGGGAGATGGTTTTCCACACATTGACACATGCTTCAGCTTCGGCAGCAAAATTTCAGGTATCATTGAACAATGCTCAAATGCAGCTCAAGCTGGAGAAGATATCTTCTTTCACGAAGGACAACAGAATCAAAACTTTGGAGGAGATGGTCCTCAAGATGGGCTACGATCCTTCGAATGTCAAAGCTGCAGAAGAGATGATAAAGAAAAAGAATGCAGACATCGCTTCCTTGAGGAAACAGTTGAATCTCCCACCCACAAAAGACTCACAGGCTAAGGAGATAGCAGAGAAGGAAGGCGAGAAGGAAGAAATTCTTAAGCTACTCATGGAGCAGAATGCTCAGCTCAAAGAAATGGAAGCTGAGATGGAGAAACTATTAAAGGAGAAAGAGCAGCTGAAATCTATGGAAGCCATTCCAATGACTTCCATCCCGATTTCAGGAACAAGCACAGCAGCAGTAACAACAATTCCATCTTCAACACCTGTGACACCACAGGAAGGGACAGCCGATCTCGCCAAATCCTTGGAGAAAATGAACCTGCAAGAGACAGAAATCAGCAAGCTCAAGAAGGAAGTTGAGAACCTCCAGGAACTCAAAACTTCTTTCCAAAACAGTCTATCCAAAGAAAATCAAGTAACTGAGCAGCTCAGGAAGGAACTACAGCAGCTCCAAAAGGAAACAGTGGCAGGGAAGACTTTGGCTGAAGTCAAAGAAAATGTATGGATAGAAATCACAAAGTCCATAAACGAAATCTAGCCCATGATCCAAATCATGTTTGAACAGAATGATTTACTCCAGAGGAGAAAACAGGCAATTGAGAAGATCAGAGTGGAATTGGGAGACATGCCAACACAAGCAAATGAGATCATCAGGTTCCTGAATTCCAAGACCAGAGAAGAACGTGAAGAACTAAGATCGAGGACAGAACAGAGACCATACTGGAAGTAAAAAGGGTTTTAACCAACAGAAGTCTAATGCTTCATCTCGAAGAAAAGGTTCAGGTCATGGACCAAGGAGTACAAAAGTTCTTCAATAATATTGATGCTCTCCAAAAGCAAGGCCTACCTGGTCTGAAGGTCATTAATGACAAACTAATGACACTCCCGAATTACAAGAAGAGACTGGCTGAAGTGTCTAAGGACAGTTCAAAGTTTGCAGGCATACAAGGGAGCATCACTGGCAAAGCATTCATGGATGCCTTGCAGTTGGACATTAGTATCCAACACGAGATTCGATACATATTCCTCATTAAGCCCACATTCGCTAAGTATACAGACATGGATGAAGTGTATCGGAGACTACTCAAAGTCACAGTGCCAAGTCATCTCAGATGGGAAGAACTTTGTGATCTACTAGACTAGCAGATGAGCTGTCCCAATCCAGTCAGTTGTCCAGTCAGAAGAGGTTGCGCAGGAACCTCGCCAACGGCCTACCCCATAAATTCCGCATGTAGTTGTACTGAGTCATCAAGCAGTTTTGATTAGTTAAAGTAGTTAGACTAAAAATAGAATAAGCACGTCCTGATCAGTTATGACAGGAACGTTTGTATTTTGGAATTATAAATACTACACTTTTTGAAGTATTGAGGGTTGTTGATCTTCACACCCTACGCTATCAAACTGTAACAATTTTGAAGAGATCTGCCATTAATGAAAAGGAGGCACTTTTACAGGATTCTTGCGTGTGTTCACTGGTGATGTGTTTCTCTAAATCAAATGTTATTCTTGCTTTGTGATCATATTGTTTTCTGGAACTAATCTTTAAGAGTAACGTATGTTGCAGGATTTATCTTGGATACCCTGTTTCCGATTCTAAATATTTTAATGTTTTTCTTCTGATATTTTCAATTAAGGAATTCTTAACTGCTTCTTGTTTGAATGTATTTTTCTCATCTTTTCTTCTGTCCATCATTTAAATTACTAAAAGATCTAGTGAGTACATTATCTCTCCCTTTGGAAGTTTTCTTTTCTCGTTTCTGGTGGTATTTCATATTGAATTAAATACAGACCCCGTAGCCCAACAGAGGTGTAGACCGTCTCAACCAATTCAAAAATACTTTTACAACAAAAACCTATTGTTTCCTTTACCTAGCCTAATATCTGAACTAAAACAAAGATAAATCATATAGAGAGATCCCTCTCTGAAGTTGGAAGGGCTAGATCCCAGCTTTAAAAGTGGTTGGATAAAGTTACCTTTGTGGATTTCTTCTCTTTCAACCTCTAGGAAATTTACCAAGTACTAACAAATACAATGGCTCTCTCTTCCTCGAGACTTACAAACTTTATTACATTAAATGATAAATTTAAAACAAAATGAGAAGGTTGGTGTTTCTCTCTCCTTGGGATTTGATCCATCCATGTGCGTTGTTACACTGGTTGTTGACGCGCTGTTGAGTAGGATTGATGCTCCTGCATCAAGAAACATGTCAATAGAAAGAGAAAATTAAAGGGTCAAAATACAACTTGTTGTCGCACTGACCTCTTAAAATTAGATGATGTTGACATACTTTTTTATGACTTGAATTTGACAAAGAGATGAACTCTTCGCTCCAAGACAACAAATATTATCAAGAGGTTTTTGCCACAAGAAATAAATGCAAGTTGGGAGTTTGTTGAACCTAGTCGTATATCTAAAAGGCATTTGACATATGAAATGTTGGTAATGCATGTAGACTCAGATGGTGCATTCATTGACAATAGAGAAGAGTATGGATCATCTACATCTGCATCCAATCATTCATTTGAAGACAATGTAGACTCTGATGGTATTTCATAAACCATGAGTCAATCTGAATAAGTGTATGAAACATTTTATGTATTTTTGATCCATATGATATTTGTATGGTAACTAGAAATGAGCATTGAACTTACATATGACCTTACATGAAGTTATGAATCTTTTTTTATGTTTTATGATTTAAATGTTTTGATTATGGATAATATAATAAAATTTCTTAGCTCATAGGTTTTGAATATGGACAATATAACAATACTTTTAAGAAATAATTTATGTTTCTTTCAATGTAACTTTTATTTAATTTTTTTTATTAAAAGTAAAAAAAAAAATTAATAAAAGGTGACGTTGAATTTTTAAAATATATTGTGATATTTTCATGGAATTATGTATTAGCTTGTGTTTTGAGTGATAATAAGATTTTAAAAGTAAACATTTAAGGGTTGATTTTATGATTTTGTTTACAGTAATGATGAGTTATTTTACCATTTTATAAAAATGTGTCATTTTTATACCCCAATTTTAGAATGGGTGCTACCGGTAGCAGTACTTTTCAATTTGATGGTTGATTTTTAGGTTTTGGTTTTAATGGTACCAAGTGCTAAAAATACGATTTCAAATTATCTAAAGTTTTAACGTTTTGAAAAAAAAAATTTAAAAACATCTTTTTTTTAGGTGTTGATTTTAAGAATTTTTGGAGCTACTGTCTGAGTTTTGAAGGCCATGTTTGAAAAATGTTGTAATTTTGACCCTGTTTAAAAAAATGGTGCTACCATTAGCACCACTTTTTGATTTGGGGGTTGATTTTGATTTTTTTTTATGCAAAAATATGGTCTTTTTGGGCCAGAGTTCTCGTTTTGAAGTCACGGTTCTCATTAAGTCGGTAACTTTGTTATAAGATATAATGCAAGTGTGTTAATTGGTGGAGATTTAAATGAGAATGATATTGCTTAGATTCACAATGCCCTTCACTAGGACTATTTTCTACCTCAGCCTTTGTTGGATGAAATGATAGAAATAGCTTAAATGTTATGATTTGAGCATAGAGTTGCTATGTTCATTTTTAGTTGCATTTATTTCATAATAAACATTGTTTGGGATGTCTCCATCACCATATTGCACATATTATTTCTAGAGTAAGAAGCATGAACAATTGGAAGTTGAATTGTTTATTTCGTTTGGAGCTAAGGTGATGCTTACTTTGAACTTAGCTCCATCCAAGATCCTTTGGTTGAATGTGTGTCTTAATTGTATTATAAAAAGGATATCTTCTTATTTGAATTAAGAAAAATATATGATCGAAAATGATATTCAAATGGACAAGTGCATGAAGTTGCTTCTCAAAATGATTGCAATGGGAACACCTGTTTATTGTGAATTTAAGGAACATGCATACACTCTAGAAATGTGCATGCATTCCTATTTGAATTACTTCAAGTCTTGTCAAATCTCCGCACACTCATCATTCCCAATTCCATGTTTCCCTCGACGTAGATTTTAATCTAATGAAAAAATTAGTGCATGTTCAGAAACAAGTGCACATTCTCATGTCTAAAAACAATTTTTTTAAATGTCACTCTTTTTTCATTCATTTTCTCCTACCCATGGTGTCTTTTCTCCTCTTTTGTCTAATCCATGTGCACATTTCTTACTGATTTGGACTAGATATTATGAGGAAAAACATGAGGGAGGTTGGCATTTCTAGAATTCAACCTTTTAGATAGAGGAATTCACATTTGGAGGTTGGTTCTATTCCAAATGTCATTTTTATATAAAATTATTTTTTTACTGTTTAAATGTAGTATTTATTCCACTAGGATGGACAAAACCTTGATCTTAACCTAAACCCTAACTCCCAACCACCCCCACAATACCCATACCCATAAATTAATCAATGTTTATATGAAATTAGAAACCTAGTTAGTGAGATTAGGAATACTAGAGATGCATCTCATATTTCCTTGGCCACTTCAGTCGACACTATTATTGCTTTCATTGGTCATCCATGTGTCCAATTATATGATATATATTAGTATAAGGCTAGGATTTTTGTAGATAACATGACATTCAACATTAGCACTCCCTTCCTACACCCCTCAACAAAATGGAATTGTTGAAAGACAAAACTAGACACTAAAATAGGTGGTCCACTGCATGATTCAGTCCAAGAGCATGGCACCTTCTTTCCAAGTTGAAGCGGAGAATTGCATCAATTACATTTATAATTGCATGCCTCACGAGATAGTGCCAAATATGACTCTAGAAGAATCTTGAACACATGTTAATCCCAATGTGTCTTCGTTAAGATTATTTCGCAGTCAAGCATGGGCCTTAATTCTAGATGAAAATTGCAAAGCTATGGAGAAGAAGAGTCAACCATTGATTTTTGTAAGTTGCTATGAGGATATGAAGACATACAGGTTATTTGATCATGTTTCTAAATATACATTTTTTGAAGGGTTGTCCAATTTTATGAGAGACTCGACCCAACAAATTATCCTACTTCTCTCATAAATTGTCTTGCGGAAGATGGTACAAATTATGTTGAAATTTATGTTTATACAAAACAAGAAAGCATTAAAATTTAAATAGAACAAGAAGGTGTTAAGATTTATGTTGTTGTGTATGGCACATCAAATCACATTACTAGAGATGAAAATATACCCGGAGCTAAAAATCAACCGAAATAAAATATGTCGTCATCACCAAATGAAAATGTGCAGCTTGCTTGAAAAACTTGATCAAGGGAAGAATTTGAGGAGGATCCTTCATGAGTGAAAGAGGTATGATAGGTATGGTTATGAGCCAACTAATTTGAGTAATTTTTCCATTGAACCTCATCATACGCATTCACAGATAACTTGTGTCTCTCTTTTGAGCCACATCATTCTAGTTGATCCACAACAATATTTTGGAGTTGTTGGTAAACAAGAATGGGATGCTACCATGACTGAGGAGTATTCTTCCTTGTTGAAGGATCTCACGTGGGATCTCAGTACTCTTGTTAAGGGAATATGCAACAAATAAATTCATTGACAAGCATAAGACACATCTTGTGGCCAAGGGATTACCATATGTTGAAGATATTGATTATTTCAAGATCTTTTCCCATGTTGCCAAGATGGATTCCATACATCTACTTCTTTCTCTTACTTCCTCCCAAGGATGGTCAATTTATTAGATGAATGTGAAGATTACTTTTTTTGCATGGTGACTTGCATAAGGAAATCTACATGGGAAAACCTCTTGGTTGTGTGGAGGATCCTTCACTTGTTTGTAGGCTGTGGCATCGACCATATGGTCTCAAAAAATCCCCCCCGATATTGGTATGAAAATACGTACATTTTTCTAATTATTTTATATTTTCGTCATTGTCATTATGACCCTACAGTATATACTAAGAAGAAAGGCATTGATCTCTTGATCATGGTTCTTTATGTAGATGATTTTCTTCTCATGGGTAGCTCTTCATCCATGATTCAGAGTATTCAACAAGAATTGATGGAGAAATATGATATGATATACCTTGGTATTCTACATTTTTTCTTGGTTTGTAGGTCCTTCAATATTCATAATCGGTCTCCATTTTTAGTAGAAGTATGCACTTAACTTGGTTTAGTGTTTTGGCATGGTTGAATGCAAGCCTGCACCCTATCAACTCCTAAGTTTTATTACACAAATGGAGGGTTAAGATCCATATATATTCCATTATGTTGGTTCCATTACAGGTGCATACATATCTTCATAGTGATTAGAGCTTGCTACAAAGTCAGTTTCACTAAATTCTAATAAATTGTTATTTTTAGCAGTTTGTCATTTTCTAGGAGCCAGAGTTCAAGGGTCAAAGATGTTTACATATTCTTGGTCCTCATGAGATCATGATCTACCAATGATTTTGTTTCAAGTAGAATGCTAACAGTTTCATGACATTGTTATTTTTTGCAATTTGTTTTTCAGGGCTTGCATGTGGTTTCTAAGCACATATTTGGGTTCCTCACAAAAAAGTGAGTCTAATGAGATAATTTCAATGACATATGGTATGGTTCTATTTGTAGTAGTGTCTATTTTTAGAAATGCAATGTTTGGAAACAATCTCATAGTGGTTACTTTCATTTTTAGTATTTCTTTCTTTTTATGTTTTTTCTTAGAGCTAGACTACTTTTTTGGGCATGCCTATTTTTAGCAGTTCTATTTTTGGTTGGTATAGGGTGTGATGTCATGGTTCCAGCGTGTAGTGCTGGAGTGATTTATAAGTTATTTTGATTGAAGGATGATGATTCAAGTGTAGTGTGAGCAGGTATATTGTTCTCCCGGAGTGACACTTGGTAGCTAGTTGGAGGGTTTCTATTTATATCGAGTTCCAAAATTGTCGTATAACAAAACACTAATCCAATTTTTTGTTTTTAGTTGTCATTCTTTCTAAATTTAACTTTCTATAGCCACAATTCCCATTTGTTTCTTTGTTAAGACAAAACCCAATTCACTTGGTTAATTACCCTTAGTAATCTTTCCTTATTCTCCCAAGCAAAAATCCTTAAAAGATATGTTATTCTAAACAACTAGGTTGAAATCCTCATGCTAATGTCATCAATCATTAAAGCCTACTTAATCATGCTTTATGCTATCCTTGCATGCAAATAACCTTACTGTCTTATTCGATTATCCTTGAACAAAAGTTAGAGTGAGTAATATTTAGAAACCCTTGCTAACCTTATCTATAATTAGAATGGAATGTTTCTTTCAATAGGAAATTCATGGGGTTCATTGGAGGTTGACTTAGCTAAAATTTGTCCCTTTTTAGCATGCTTTTAGCCTAACATCCAAATAAATTTGTGGTGGTTTTTTGGGGGGCATTTACAATTGTTTTTCCTTGTCAATGCATACAAATTCAATCTTCATTATGATTTGAGCACATGAGAATAGACCCAATAAATTATCCTACTTCTCTCACAAATTGTCTTGCGAAAGACGGTACAAATCATAATAAAATTTATTTTTTGCAAAACAAGAAAGCACTAAAATTTATATAGAAAAAGAAGGTGCTAAGATTTATGTTGTTTCTATTTCACATCAAATCACATTACTAGAGATAAAAATACGCTTAGAGATAAAAATCAGCTGGAATGAAATATTCCATCATCACCAAATCAAAATGTGCAGCTTTCTTGAACAACTTGATCAAGGGAATAATTTGAGGAGGATCCTTCATGGGTGAAACAGGCATGATAGGTATGGATATGAGTCAACTAATTTGAGTAATTTTTCCATTGACCATAATCATACACATTCACAGATAACTCATGTCTCTCTTTTGAGTCACATCATTCAAGTTGATCCATGACAATATGTTGAAGTTGTTGGTATACGAGAATGAGATGCTACCATGACAGAGGAGTATTCTTCCTTGTTGAAGGATCTCACATGGGATCTCATTCCTCTTGCTAAGGGATGAAAAATAGTTCACTCTAAATGGGTCTACATAACCAAATATGAAATGGATAACTCCTTTGACAAGCATAGTGCACATCTTGTGGCCAAGGGATTTTCATAGGTTGAAGGTATTGATTATTTCAATATCTTTTCCCATGTTGCCAAGATGAATTTCATACATCTAGTGATTTCACTTACTTCCTCCCAAGGATGGTCAATTTATTAGATGGATGTGAAGAGAACTTTTTTTCATAGTGATTTGTATAAGGAAATCTACATGTGCAAACCTCTTAGTTGTGTGCAGGATCCTTCACTTGTTTGTAGGATCTGGTGTCGGCCACTATATGGTCTCAAAAAATCCTCCAGAGCTTGGTATGAAAATATGGAAAGTTTTCTAATTATTTTATCTTTCAATCATTTTCATTATGACCCTACAGTATATACTAAGAAGAAAGGCATTGATTTCTTGATTTTGGTTCTTTATGTAGATGATTTTTTGCTCATGGGTAGTTCTTCATCCATGATTCAGAGTTTTCAGCAGAATATATGGAGCAGTATGATATGATATACCTTGGTCTTCTACTTTTTTCTTGGTTTGTAGGTCCTTCAATATTCAAAACAGATATCCATTTTTAGTATAATTATGCACTTAACTTGCTTCAATGTTTTGGCATGGCTGGTTGCAAGCCTGCACACTATTAACTCCTAAATTTTCTTACATGACTGGGGAGTTAAGACCCATCTAGTTTCAATTATGTCAGTTCCATTACAGGTGCATATAGGTCTTCATAATTATTAGATCTTGCTACAAAGTCAATTTCACTAGATTCTAATAAATTGTTATTTTTAGCAGTTTGTTGTTTTCTAGGAGCCAAATTTCTAGGGCCAACATGTCAGAGATGTTTATGTGTGCTTAGTCCTCGTGATCTCATGATCTACCAATGAATCTGTTTGATCCAGAATATATTTGCAGAATGAAATGAATATAGATTATTATCAAAAGATGCTTAATACATAATAACAGATATACAATAAAATCGGTTTCTATTTAATAAGGAAATAAGTTGAAACTATAAAATGCAGTGGAAACAAGCTTGTTAGAATGGTGGCGGCTTATCTCTGAGAAGAGATGTGACAGTTGTGCTCATTCGCAAGAATATGATTACAATGAGGGTCTGAAGGTCTTTTTACAATAAATAGGAATGTCAAAAACCATAGACATCCAAAAACCTAACCCTAGGAGATGAAGCGCCAAAAGTCATGTGGACCCTGTTTGGGTAAGATAGTACATCAACTTCACGTGGTCGTAACTTTTGCATATGATCTTCGTTTTAGGCGCACGATATCCCATTGGAAATGTATATCTAAGGACTAGAAAGTTTTCTATTATATATTATGTTTTTGGCGAGCCCTAAAAACATTCTTTAGGGCCTCAAAATGGCCCCGCAAGTCAGGGACCCGAAAACTAGGGAAAAAACTACCAAATTGGAAAACTTCCAAAATGAGCCAGTTGGAATAGGTGGGAGGCCACCGACATCCATATGGATCAATCATCCCCCCTTAGGAATCAATGGTCTCCATTGTGTTGAGTTCCCCCATAATATGAGGAAATTTTTGCTGAATTTGGCCACGGGAGAGCCACTTGTCGTGGTGGAGGAGTTGCCCTACTTTGACAACTTGATAAAGATGGATCCTTTATTGGCGAGTGCCCTTGATCTGTTTTTCCAAAATCATCATTGGATGTTTGTTGTATGCAGTTGGGGTTGAGCTCTGTTGGTGTCAATTGTTCTGTTATCTCTGAGGTGTCCAATAATGGTGGGAAATACGGTTGAAGGATATCCAAGTTGAACATTGGGTGCAAGCCAAGGAAAGGAGGAATGTTGAGCTCGAAAGCATTATCACCCATAGCCTTGGTGATGGTGTATGACCCATAATAGAGTCGGCGAAGATTCCTATGGGGTCTTGTAAGGCACTCTTTATGCAAGTGCAACCAAACTTTGTCACCCACTTAAACTTATGTGGCACTCGGTGTTGATCATGGCGTTGTTTGTACTTGTCATTGGACTTCTATAGGATATCCTGAACCTGTTGGCAGATGTGTTGGATCCTATGAATGAGCCAGGTGTCTTTGTCAACTTTAATTGGATCAGAATATGAGTTAGCCGAGGTGACCACAAGGGGTAGTACAACATCTATGGGACCCAATGGTTGGAATCGCAACCCCACCTGAAAGGGGATGTGGCCAGTTGAGCTATGCAGGGCTCATTTGTATCTATGATGAACATAGGGGAGATTATCATCCCATGTGAAAGGGTGCTTGAAATTATATATGCACAAGATATGCACAATCATTTGGTTTACAACCTCGGTTTGGCCATCTGTTTGGGGGTGGAAGGTCATGGATTTTGTGAGCTTGGTGTCCAAGAGTGACCAGAGGCTTGATCAGAATGTGCTGAGAAATTGACTGTCTCGATATGAGACAATGGTTTGTGTAATTCAAAAATGTACCTAGACTCGTTCAAAGAAGATCTCGGCAGTGGCCTCTGTTGTGATGCTCTTCTTGCAGGCAGCCAAAATTGTCATCTTAGAAAAGCGATCCACAACCATAAAAACATAGTCATTTCTCCACTTGGTGGATGGGAGGCTCGACATGTAGTCCATTGAGATGGATTCCCATGGCCTGTCAAGAGTAGGCATAGGGGCGTACAGGACCTGTTTCTTAGTGGTCGGTTTGGCAATCACGCAGGCAGTGCAGGACCTGATATACTTGTTGACCTCTTTTCAAAGTTTCCTCCAGTAGAAATGATTCTGCAGCATTGCCATTGTCTTTTCAATGTTGAAGTGTCATGCCACCCGACTATAGTGGGCTTCCCAGATCATCTTCTCTCGCTTTCTTGATGGAACGCAAATATGGCCCAAATGGAACAACAGCCCATCCTGGAGATGGAAATTAGTGACAACTTTGTTTGTGCCCAACATTTGGTAGGTGGTGGAAAAGAGTTGGGGCCATACATAGGTCTCATGGCCACAAGAGTCTAGAACTGTGGTGAGTTTCATGACTGGTGGTATGTTGAGGCAATCAATGACATGGTTGGTGCTTCCCATTTTATACTTGATTTTGAGGTGGAATTGTTGCAAGTACGTCCACCACTTCTGTTGGTAGTCATTTTGTAATTTTGCTTGTGTCTGCATGAACTACAGTGGCTTATGATCAGTGTTTATGATTGTATCCTTCCCAAGAATGTAATGTCTCCACTGGCGGCAGGCTTGCACAATGGAGTAAATTTATTTGTCATAAGTAGGGTACTTATGGAAAGCATATGATAGTGTCTCACTATGATAGGCCATGGGGTGGCCGTGCTGAGTGAGAACAGTGCCCATAGCATAGTCTGAAGCATATGTCTCAATCTCAAAGGGTTGTTGTAGGTCCAGTAGTGAAGTACTGGGACTGAACACAAGTTTTTCTTCAAATCATCGAATGCTTGTTGTTGGGACCAGCCCCACACAAATTTCTCCTTACCACCACCCCTGGTTACTTGGCTGAGTGCCCATGCAATATGGGAGAATCCCAACACGAACCTGCGGTATAAATTGGCAAGGCCCAAGAAGCTCTGAAGTTCAGTGAGTGTGGTTTGTGTTGGCCAGTCACGGATGACTTGGATTTTGGCTAGATCCACATGTATTCCATGTTGATAAATGATGTAGCCTAGGTAATGAACCATGTCCATGCCGAAGGAGCATTTTTCCAAGTTGGCGTAGAGTTGGTTTTGTCGTAGGGTCTCTAGAACCTACTGAGTATGTTGCAAGTGTTCTTCCCAAGTCTTGTTGTAAATGTGGATGTCATCGAGATACACCACTACAACAGTACTGGTGAATGGTCGTAGGATATTGTCCATCATCCTCATGAAAGTGGTTGGAGCATTTTTCAAACCAAAGGGAATGACCAACCATTCAAAAAGACCTTCCTTTGACTTGAAGGCAGTCTTCCATACATTTGTTTATTCTATCGAGACCTGGTGGTAGCCAAAATTAAGATCAATCTTACTGAAGTATTTTTCCCCCATGAGATTATCAAGGAGGTCTTCAATTCGGGGAACCAGGTACCGGTTTTTTACTGTGATTTTATTCAGGGCCCGGTAATCAATGCATACTTGCTAGGTTCCAACTTTCTTCTGAACCAGCATGATTGGGCTCCCGCAAGGTGATGATTTGGGGCAGATGTGCCCCTTGTGGAGCAGTTCTTGGATCTACCACTTGATCTCCTCAGTCTCTAACAGAGAGCAGTAGTAGAATGGCCCATTAGGCAGTGGTGAGTTAGGGATCAGATCGATGGGGTGCTTGACCTGACAGTGCAAAGGTACCCCGGTAAGTGAGGAGAAGATATCTGAGTATTATTCCATGACCTTATCCACTTGCTTATGTTGTGTGGAGTGGTCAGTCACGGAGACCCTGGATGTGGTTGTGATCTTTTGCTCATTCTGAGAGCGAATCATGAAGAAAACAAACTTTCCTGTCTGAGAGATGACCTTTCTACATTGCTTGGCAGAGATCAAGTAAATAGCATTAGGCGGGACTGACTCAGGTATCCTGTACAATTTCTTGTTCAAAGTAATAATAACATTGTGAGGCCTAGATTCATATATAGTATGATGTTTCCATAAATATGGTTGGCCCAAAAGAACATTACAAACTTCGAGAGGAGAAACATCACACAATACCTCATCTTTGAAGGGCTTGATGTCGTAAGACAGAGGGCATTGTTGGCTGACACGGATGTCAATTCCTTGGTGGAGCCATCCGCTGGTGTAGAGTTGTGGGTGCGGCGTTGTCAGCAGGGTGAGTTGCTTGACAACCTTTGTTGATATTAGGTTCTTCTAGCTACCACTATCAATGATGAATTGCAACGGGGTACCCTTCACCCACATCTATGAATGAAAAAGGCATTTTCCTTCCTCTTGCTTGTCTGGTTCACTGGATAGAGCTTGGTGGTAGCAACGGTAGCACTGGGTTCTCCATCAGTTATTTGTCTCCCCCTTTCTAGTTCTGACTCAGAGTTGGAACCCGCATCTGATTCATAGGATTTCACCTCAGCCACCAATGATTGCTTCAAGCGGAAATCAGCAGTGTTATGTCAAGGGCTCTTATGGAAGTCGCACCACTTCCCAGTATCTTTCTTTGTCTTTCTATTTTCCTTCTTTGCTTGTGGCTTGGACTGGTTGTCCTAAGGTTGTCCTTCTTTGCTTTGTCCTTTGTTTTGCAAGTTGGGGCCTCCCTTTCCTGGATTTTACTATGAGGGGATCCCAGGCCCAAATTGTCACATCTTTTGTTTGAGCTTCGGCCTGATTTTGATGACATATCGGTAGGCCGCGCCCAAGGATGAGATGTCCAAAAAATCCATTTCGGCCTGGATGTATCTATGCAGACCGTCACGATACTTGAGCACCAGATGTCACTCAGAATATTTGATACCCAGCTTGGTGCGCAAGGTATGGAAGATATTTGTGAAGTCAGGCACTGCTTGGTCTCTTTCCTACCGCAACGTGGTCTATTTTGTGTACAGGTTGTCATAACTTCCAACAGGGTAGTATTGTTCCTTAAAAGCATCCCTAAAGGACTCCCATGTTACTGCGACTATAAATAATGAGGGTTCATTTGTTTCCTTTTGCTCACAGAAAGTTTCCCACCAATATTTAACATGGGAGATGGATTTGAGGAGCGCAAAAGTAATATTTTCTCTATTCAAGAAGTTATGGACAGAGAAATGCCCTTCTAGCAGATTCAACCATTTGTCTATCGCATTTGTGTCTATCTGAACTTCAAATATAGGAATATCAAATTTTATTTGTACCTTGAAGGGGGCGGCGCCTCCGTTTGAGGAAGATGCATCGCCTTTTGGTAGTCATCATAGGATTTGCTCAAAACTATCCATCATCCTGTTCCCCTTGCGTGAGGGCTTCCTCGAGCAACATTTTGAAGGAATTTATTGTCCCGTCGTCTTTCTTTTATTCTGCCATGGGAGGTAGTTTGGGTGTGCGATAGCTTCTGTCCTCAACAAAAACAAGCTCGAGACCCAATTCTTGTACCCTGACCTCGTTGGGGACATGCATTAAGAACGGCAAGGAGAAGACCACTCTGATACCATTGATCCGGAATATATTTGCAGAACGAAATGAATACAGATTATTATCAAAAGATGCTTAATACAAAATAACATAGATACAGTAAAAGTGGTTTCTATTCAATAAGGAAATAAGTTGAAACTGTAAAATGCAGTGAAAACAAGCTTGCTAGAATGGTGGCGGCTTATCTCTGAGAAGAGATGTGACAGCTACGCTCATTCGCAAGAAGATGATTACAATGAGGCTCTGAAGGCATTTTTACAATAAACAAGAATGTCAAAAACCATAGATATCCAAAAACCTAACCCTAGGAGATGAAGCGCCAAAAGTCATGTGGGCCCCGTTTGGGTAAGTTAGTACATCAACTTCTCGGGGTCGTAACTTTTGCATATGATCTCTATTTTAGGTGCACGATATCCCGTTTGAAAGGTATATCTGAGGAATACACATTTTTATGCTATATTTCGAAGGTCATTTTGACTATGGTGAGCCATAAAAACGTTATATAGGGCCTCAAAACGGACCCACAAGTCAGAGACCCGAAAACTAGGGAAAAAACTGCTAAACTAGAAAACTGCCAAAATGAGCCAATTGGAATAGGTGGGAGGCCAACGACATCCATCTGGATCATTGTTTCAGGTGACATGTTAACATTTTCATGGCACTTTTATTTTTTTCAATTTATTTTTGATGCAGGAGCATCGTCAGCAAGCACAAGTGGAGGGACAATTCAACACCTTAGCACGCCTTTGAATCATTCGAAATCTTAAACACTGGTGTTTCCTGCAAATATTTTTTGAACTGATTGAAAAAAAACATAAGAAGATCAAGCGCTTGGGAGATGAATAATCACAAGTGATTTGGGAGTTTTTCTCCTAGACTTTAATGTAACAGAAATTAAGTAGTAGTTAGTTTTTTTCTCGAGTAGACGAGTAGTCGAAGGGAACCCTAGGAGCCCTCTAGGATAACTAGAGGTTTTTTATGCCCAACTGAGGTTGTTGCAAGTTAGTAGGATATTGTTGTGATTTAGTTGTTGTTGAGTTTTTAGTTGTTGTTTTATCATAGTTGTAGCCATTTACTTTTAAATGAATATAACAGAGGAAAATTGATCCAATGCATGGTGTTGCTACTGTTTACAATTCCTTGTTATTTTGTTTTCATGAATGAATGAGTTATGTTG
This sequence comes from Picea mariana, assembly GCA_032191745.1. Lineage (NCBI taxonomy): Eukaryota > Viridiplantae > Streptophyta > Pinopsida > Pinales > Pinaceae > Picea > Picea mariana. The sequence goes on along the minus strand of JASDQU010101606.1, from coordinate 233,099 downwards.
TTAAATATATGAAACTGTGAAGTGTTTAGATAAGTTTCATTTGTTCTCTCCGTTGAGTTCATGCAAGGTGTGCATGCAATCCGCAAGGAGTGCATTAACAGAGTCTGTTTCGACTCAGAAGCTCAAAAGAAATAGCGCGAAACTTTCCCTTTGCAAGGAGTGCAAAGTGATTGTTGCAAAGCGTGCATAGTAGTCCGCAAGAACTTAAGTCATGCATGAGAATTAGCTGCAAGGAGTGAAAGAGTCTATTTCAATTCGTAAGCGCAAAAGAGATAGTGTGAATTTTCCATTTTTCAAGGGGTGCAAAGTAGCTGCTGCAAGGTGTTCACAGTTGCCCACAAGAAGCTAAGTCTTGTGTAAGAATCTGTTGCAAGGAGTGCATAGATCCGAAATTTGACTAAGTGTCGAAGTAACCCTTGAAGGAGTCAAAGGAGAAGGGAGAGAGAAATCTCAAGAGAGATAGCAGGAGAAATCTTCAAAATGAGTGAAGTTCTGAAGGTTTCACGAGTCATCGACTAAGATTCGTCCAAGAGGGAGCAAGATCATTCTAAATCGTCGGATGTAGGTAAGGTCCACGATATTTAAGTCTCGGTGTGCATACAGGAGGATTCGTCGAAGTAGATCATGGTCGTTGATCACCAGGGGGTGACGTGTCAACAAATCTGAGACTACGGGGGAAAGTCACTTAGAGGATTTCAGTTGAGAGTTGAAACTCCCGAAGAGGTGAAGTGAACCTGATCCATCGATATGTGAGGGACACGCATCGAAAGATCATCAACTTCGGGTGGAATTCCTGTGGAGGAAGTGAGAGTTGAGATTTGAAACTCTCGAAGCCCGAAAGGTGAAATAAATTCTAGCCATATGATTCAGAGGGACACGCGGCAGAAATCTATGGACTCCGAGTAAAAACCCAAAGTGAACCATAGGCGTCCGATTCAGAAGGCCACACGGTAAAAATCCGTGGACTTTGCGTGAAGACCTGAAGTGAATCGTAGCCATCGATCTATGGGAGGCACGCGTCAATAGATCACGGACTCTGGATGAAATCATTTTGGGAGAATGTGAAGGTTGAGAGTTGAAACCTTCGAAGCCTGGATTGCTGAAGCAAGTCAAGACCGTTGATTTGAAAGGGACACGCATTGATATATTGTAAGAATCTGAGAACATGTGCTCTGGAGAGAAGGAAGAAAGGGAGACAGATATCAGTCGTTGATCAAGAGGTGCCACCCTAGATCATGAGATCAACTATCACGTTGAATTGTGGGGGCAGAAAGTGATCGAATTTTAAAAATCTTGGAGCGGTCCGCAATTGAAACCACTATATTGCCAAAAGGACGCGTGGCAGCTACTAGTGAATTGCGGGGAGAAAAGTGGTGTGGTTTCAAACCACTCTAGGTTGCCCTACAATCGCGTTTTTATGTGAGGACATAGCCTAAGGTCACATATGGGAAAGGGTTAAAGGAAGAGGAGCTAGCTCATGAACCTTGATAGTCAGCAGTGTGAAGGGAGAGGTTGTGGGTGCCATAGAACCTGCACCAAAAGACTGAAAGGGCCTGTGTTTAATCACAAGTGAGACCATTAAGATTTCAGAGAGTTGATTCGGCTCCGATAATCAAAGATCCTTAACCAGGAGGTTGTACATCCCCAAGGGAGAATAGGGGGGTCTGCATCAAGTGGTATCAAAGCCTGAAATTTTTTTTGGGTAGCGAAAAAGAGCTCGAAGTTATACTCTATGTGTGAGAGAAATTCATCACAATGCCACCGAGGAGACGTGTGGAGACACCCTTATCTAATCGCAATGTAGAAAGATAAATGAGAGAGCTTCATGAAATATTAGAGGCAATGGAGGCAGCACAAAGGAGAGCCCCTGATGTTGGGGACATCAGTGATGTAGAAAGTGAAGAAGTAGAATTCGAAGAAGCTGGAGGAGAAAATGTTTTCAAGGAACGCTTGCTGAGAGCGGTTGTTAAATTGGAAGCTAGAGAAAATATATAGATCCCAATGTATGAAGGCAACTTGGATGTTGAAGAATTATTGGATTGGATAAGATCCATGGACAAAGATTTTGATTATGAAAATGTCGATGAGGAGAAAAAGGTGAGACATGTTGTCACCGGGCTAAAAGGACATGCAACACTATGGTGGGATGAACTGCAGGCTAAGAGGAGAAGCAAAGGAAAATAGAAGATAAAGAATTGGGATAGAATGGTCGCCAAGTTGAAGGCTAAATTCATGCCCAAAGATTATCAGATAAATCTATTCAGGTTGTTGCAGAACCTAAGACATAAGGGTATGATAGTGAAAGAGTACACAGAGGAGTTCTACAAGTTGAATATCAGGACTGGACAAAGAGAGAAATATGAAGAAAAGGTTTCCATATATATAAATGGATTGATATATGAAATCCAGGATGAGATCGACATGATGTCAGTGAGGATAGTAGAGGATGCTTATCAGATTGCACTGAAAGAAGAGGAGAAGTTGGCCAGAAAACAAAGCTAGTGAGGTAGAGGTAGAAGCCCGAACAAAGTCAAGGCAGTTTCCCATGATAAGGTACAAAAATCCAAAGGAGAGACTGATAAACCACACAGTCACTCTGAAAGAGAAGGAAGTTCCTAAGGGAGACAAAGTGGTGGAAGAAGTTCTTCTAGAGGAAGAGGAAGAAGTAGAAGAGGATAAGTAAGGTGTTATGCATGTGGAAAGAAAGGACACATGTCTTAGGAATGTCTCGAGAAAAATAAATAAGGAGGAGGTGAAGCTCACATTTCGAAAGCACAGAAAAGGGATGTTGAAGCAGAAGGTGCAGAGGATGGAAAATCCTTGATGTTGAAGAAGGTTCTCTTAAAAACAGAGCCAAAAATTGAAACTCTAGTGCAGAGGAACAATTTATTCAGAACAACTTGCAAGACTAAAGACAAAGTATGCAAGGTGATAATTGACAGTGGGAGCACTGATAACTTGGTATCCACAGATATGGTGGAGAAATTGGAGCTGGAGACAACTGCACATCTGAAGCCATATAAAGTCTCGTGGTTGTAGAAAGGACACAAGGTAATGGTCACTAAACAATGTCTCGTTGAATTTAAGATAGGAGGATATAGAGATGAAATTCTGTGTGATGTGATTCCCATGGATGTGTGTCATGTTTTGTTGGGAATACCATGGCAGTTTGATAGAAATTTCAATCCTGATGGGAGAAAAAATGCTTACACCTTGGAGAAGAATGGTAGGACACACATGTTGCTTCCAATAGAGGAGAAGAAAGTAAAAGAGGAAGCCATCACAAGCATACTCCTCATGAGTGGGAAGGAACTCCTAAGTGGAGTCAAGAAGGGACAAGAGATGCAGTTTTTTGTGGTGAGGAAACCCAGAGTTGTCCTTACAAGTACTTCGATGGATGATTTGCCTGAAGCAGTTCAAGAGTTGTTGGATAATTTTGCTGACATAGTAGTGGATGGGTTTCCTAACTCATTGCCACGCATCATAAGTATCAGCCATCATATTGATTTGATACCAGGAGCAAGTATTCCAAACAAAGCAACATACAGATTGACACCTCAAGAGAATGAAGAGGTAAAGAACCAAGTCCGAGAGTTGTTAGACAAGGGTCTGGTTAGAGAAATCTTGAGTCCATGCGTAGTACCAACTATGTTGAGTCCAAAGAAGGATGGAGTATGGATAATGTGTACAGACTCGAGAGCCATTAACAAGATCACCTTCAGGTATAGATTTCCTTTGCCAAGAATGGATGACTTAATGGATTGTTTAAGTGGAGAAAAATTATTTTATAAGATAGATTTGAAAAGTGGATATCACCAGATAAGGATGACAGAAGGTGATGAGTGGAAAACAACCTTTAATACAAATGAGGGGTTTTATGAGTGGCTTGTTATGCCATTTGGATTAACAAATGCCCCAAGTAATTTTATGAGGTTGATGAATGAAATACTAAAAGATTTCATTGGCAAGTTTTGGGTTGTATATCTGGATGATATATTGGTCTTTTGCGGGACTAAATAGGAGCATTTGAGACATCTGACCTTAATGATGAGAAGACTACAGCAGAAGAAGTTGTTGATAAATCTGAAGACGCCCTCTTTTATGAAGATGGATCTCATTTACTTGGGTTTTGTGATCTCTTCTAATGAATTGAAGATGGATCCAGAGAAGGTGAAAGCAATCAAAGAATGGCCATCACCAAGGAGTATGTTTGAAGTGAGAAGCTTCCATGGATTAGCAAGTTTCTATAGGAAGTTCATCAGAAATTTCAGTGGAATTTGTGCACCAATGATGGATATAGTGAAGAAGAGGCATAAGTCTTTTAAATGGATAGAGGAGGCCGAGAGGAGATTCAATATATTGAAGGAGAAGATAACTGAACGACCAATTCTAGTCTTACCAAATTTTGGAAAGACATTTCAAGTGAGATGTGATGCAAGTGGAGTTGTAATTGGAGCAGTCTTGAGCCAGGATAACAAACCAATTCCATATTTCAGTGAGAAGCTAAATGAGACTAAGAGAAATTACTCCACATATGATAAAGAATTTTATGCCATAATTCAAGCCTTAAAGAAATGGAGGCACTAACTTGTTCCAAAGGAATTTGTCTTGTACAACGATAACCAAGCTTTACAATTCATAACCAGACAGGAGAAGTTAAACCAGAGACATGCAAAGTGGATTGATTTTATGCAGAATTTCACTTTTGTCATAAAACCCATTTCTGGAAATGCTAACAAAGTTGTTGATGCATTAAGCAGGAGATGTTTGATTCTGCAAGAGTTTCAGGTCAAGACCTTGGGGTTTGAACATCTTAAGAATATGTATTGTGATGATCCAAATTTCAAGGAAGCATACGAAGCATGTGCAAATCTTTTGCTGAGAGATAGGAGCCAGTGGATAGAGTATATGATTCAAGAGGGATTTTTGTTCAAGGGAAATTAGTTGTGCATACCAAAATGCTCAATGAGGGATAACCTTTTGAAGGAAAATCATAGTGGAGGATTGACTAGATAGTTTGGCCATGATAAAACATTTGCACAATTGAGCAGTTCATATTACTGGCCAGGTATGAGGACAGAAGTGATAAAGTTTGTAAACAAATGTAGAATCTGCCAACATGCAAAAGGTAAAAGACAGAACGTTGGATTGTGTCAACCATTTCCAATACCAGAGAGGACTTGGGATGCAATAAGCATGGATTTTGTGTTGGGACTGCCAAGAAAACAAAGAGGATGTGATTCCATATTTGTGGTGGTGGATAGATTTTCAAAGATGGCACACTTTATCCCATGCCAGAAGACTAGTGATGCAACGCATGTTACAAATTTATTTTTCAAGGAAGTTGTTCAACTTCATGGATTACCCAAGAGTATTGTCTCGGACAGAGATACCAAATTCGTTGGCCATTTATGTAGAATACTATAGAAGAAGTTGGGGAAAATTTTGTCCTTCGGCCTAGATTATCCTCCTCAAACAGATGGACAGACTGAGGTGGTGAACAGAAGTTTGGGAAACTTATTGAGGAGTCTAGTCACTGAGCATCATAGTCAGTGGGACCAGATTCTGCCACAAGCAGAATTTGCATACAATGACTCACCAAATAGGAGCACTGGAAAGAGCCCATTCCAAATATTATATGGAATGCAGCCAAGAGGAGTAGTTGAGTTGAGAGACTTGGAACAGAGTGAGATCAGAAGCGTTAGAGAAGAATATTTTGATGCAGAAATACAAAAGCTCCATAATCAGATCAAAGAGTAGTTGCAGAACTCTAGCCAAGAGTATAAGCACAGAGTTGATCAACATCACAGAGAGCTTCAATTTGAAGTAGGAGATCAGGTTCTGGCATATCTCAAGAAAGAAAGGCTCCCAAGGGGAACATATAACAAGTTGAATATGAAGAATATAGGACCATGTAAAATCTTGAGGAAGTTTGATGCAAATGCCTATGAGATTGAACTGCCATATGATGTGGGCATATCACCCATATTCAACAAATCAGACCTGTATCCTTACAGGGAAGATGACACAGAGAGATCAAAATATCAGGAGAAGATTCAGTGGGAGAAGCAGATGCATGGAGCAGAAAAACCATAGATGGAGAAGATCATTGATCAAAGGATTAGCAAGAAGACCAAGAGGAAGACCTATTTTGAATATATGGTCAAGTGGAAGGGACACCTGATAGAAGATGTCAGTTGGGAAAATGAAGTTGATATCCAGAAGCATGGAAAGTTAGTGCAGGAGCTCATGGATAGGAGTCCATGAATTTTCGTCCAAGGGAGTATGATGCAAGAGCATCGTCAGCAAGAACATGTAGAGGGACAACTCAGCACCTTAGTGCACCTTTGAATCATTCGAAATCTTAAACGCTGGCATTTCTTGCAAATATTTTTTGAACTGATTGAAAAAAAACTGAAGAGGATCAAACGCTTGGTAGCTGAATGATCACGAGTGATTTGGGAGTTTCACTCGTAGACTTTAATGTAATGTAAATTAATTAGAATTTAGTTTTTTTCTCAAGTAGACGAGTAGTCGGAGGGAGCCCTAGGAGCCCTCTAGGAGAAATAGAGGTTTTGTACGCCGGAATGAGGTTGTTACAAGTTAGTAGGAGATTGTTTTGATTTAGTTGTTGCTGAGTTTTTAGTTGTTGTTTTATCATAGTTGTAGCCATTTACTTTTAAATGAATATAACAAAGGAAAATTGATCCAATGCATGGTGTTGCTATTGTTTACAATTTCCTGTTATTTTGTTTTCATGAATGAGTTATGTTGTTGAATATATGAAACTGTGAAGTGTTTAGATAATTTTTGGTTGTTCTCTCTATTGAGTTCATGCAGGGTGTGCATATAGTCTGCAAGGAGTGCATTGACAGAGTTTGTTTCGACTCAGAAGCTCAGAAGAGATAGCGTGAAACTTTCCCTTTGCAAGGAATGCAAAGTGACTGCTACAAGGTGTGCACAGTCGTCCATAAGAACTTAAGTCTTGCATGAGAATCAGCTACAAGGAGTGACAGAGTCTATTTCGATTCGTAAGCTCATAAGAGATAGCGTGAATTTTTCATTTTTCAAGGCGTGCAAAGCAGATGCTGTAAGGTGTGCATAGTCGCCCGCAATAAGCTAAGTCCTGCGTAAGAATCTATTGCAAGGAGTGCACAATTCCAAAATTTGACTAAGTGTCGAAGTAACCCTTGAAGGATTCAAAGGAACAGGGAGAGAGAAATCTCAAGAGAGATAGCGGGAGAAATATTCAAAAGGAGTGAAGCTCTGAAGTTTTCACTTGTCATCAACTAAGATCCGTCCAAGAGGGAGTGGGATCATTCTGAATCATCGCATCTAGGCAAGGTACACAAGCTTTAAGTCTAAGTGTGCACACAGGAGCGAGGATTCGCCGAAGTAGATCCTGGTCATTGATTGCCAAGGGGTGATGTGTCAACAGATATGAGATTGTGGGGGAAATTCACTTCAAGGATTTCAGTTGAGAGTTGAAACTCCCGAAGCCCGAAGAGGCGAAGTGAACCTCAGTCATCGATCTGTGAGGAACACGCGTCGATAGATCATCAACTTCGGTTGGAAGTCCTGAGGAGGAAGCAAGAGTTGAGAGTTGAAACTCCTGAAGCTCTAAAGGTGAAAGAAATCCTAGTCGTTTGATTTAGAGGGACACGCGGCATAAATCCATGGACTCCAGGTAGATACCTGAAGTGAATCATAGCCGTCTGATTCAAAAGGCCACGCGGCAGAAATTCATGGACTCTGAGTGAAGACCCAAAGTGAATCGTAGTCATCGATCTGTGGGAGACACGCTTCAATAGATCACGGACTCTANCGATAGAGCGTAAGAATATAAGAACATGTGATATGGAGAGAAGGAAGGAAGGAAGACAGATCTCAACCATCGATCAAGAGGTGCCACCCGAGATCACAAGATCAATGGTCATGTTGAATTGTGGGGGCAGAAAGTGCTCGAATTTTAAAAATCTTGGAGCGGGTCGCAATTGAAACCATGGTATTGCCAAAAGGACGAGTGGCAGCTGCTAGTGAATTGTGGGGAGAAAAGTGGTGTGGTTTCAAACCACTCTAGGCCACCCTGCAATCACATGTTTACGTGAGTACATAGCTCGAGGTCAAATACGAGAAAGGGATAAAGGAAGAGGAGCTAGCGCATGAACCCTGATAGTTCAACAGCACGAAGGGAGAGGTTGTGGGTGCCATAGAACCTGCACAAAAAGACTGAAAGGGCTTGTGTTCAATCACAAGTGATACCATTAAGGTTTCAGAGAGCTGATTCGGCTCTGAGAATCAAAGATCCTTGATCGGGAGGTCACACAGCCCTGAGGGAGAATAGGGGCATCTGCATCAATTTTTCATGTCTTGCATGTCATTTCTAAGCACATATTTGGGGTCCTCACAGAAAAGTGAGTCTAATGAGATACTTTCATTGACATATTGCATGTTTTTATTTGTATTAGTGTCTATTTTTGGACATGTAATGTTTGGCAACAATCTCTTTGTGGTTACTTGCATTTTTAGTATTTCTTGTTATTTTTGTTTCTTCTTAGAGCTAGACTACTTTTTTGGGCATGCCTATTTTTAGTAGTTCTATTTTTGGTAGGTACAGGGTGTGATGTTATGGTTCCAACGTGTAGTGGTGGAGTGATTTATAGGTTCTGGTGGTTGAAGGATGATGAGTCAAGTGTATTGTTGAGAAGGTATATTGTTCTCCCAAAGTGACACCTAGTAAATAGTTGGAGGGTTTCTATTTATATGAGATTCCAAAATTTCTTTCTACTAAAACACTAATCTGATCTGTTTTGTTTAGTTGTCATTCTTTCTAAATTTAATTTTCCATCGCTACAATTCCCATTGTCGTCTTTGTCAAGCCAAAACCCAATTTGCTTGGTTAGTTACACTTACTAATCTTTCCTTATTCTCCCAAGCAAAACTCCTTAAAAGAGGTGTTATTCTAAACCCCTAAGTTGAAATCCTCATGCTAATTTTATCAATACTTAAATCCTACTTTAACTTGGTTTATGCTATCCTTGCATGCAAATAGCCTTACTACCTTATTCAATTTTCCTTAACCAAAATTTAGAGTGAGTAATATTTAGAAACTTGTGTTAAACTTATCATATATAATTAGAATGGAATTTTTCTTTCAATAGTAAATTATGTTGGCACAGGGGCAGACCCGAGGTTCACTCCAAGAGAACACCAACAAGCCCTAGCTATTGGACCTTTCGGCAGCACCTGCAAAGCAGATGCAGTCTCACTCGAAGCAACTAAGAGGGGGGGTTGCAAAATAGAAATGTCTACAACCAGGGGAATATCAAGTGGATCTATCACAACAACAATACAGCATTCATATATCACTTATCAACTAGGTCTATCTTGCACAGCTATAGATCTGATCTAACATAAGACTGCAAATAACAATATAACAATGACATAGATCCAGGAATCAATCACACATACGACACAAAATATACGTGGTTCACCCTCTCTCTAGGGCTACGTCCACAAAATTGTGCTTATGATTTATTAAGGTAAAGAATACAGTTCTTATCTGCGCTCTCAGCTAGCAGATCTTCTTTCTTCTCTCTCTTTCTCTCCCCTTCCTACGCACACAGCTATAGGACTTGACCTTCGCACACAACTGAAGATCTCACAATACAATCCTCTCCCTCCACAACAAAGCTATAACAACAATATCATACCAATACTCAATGACCAACCCGACCTAGGTCCTCTTGACCTTTATTTATACATTACAATCCCTCACCGACAGCCTTAGGTCGAAACCTAGGTGCCAAAACCCTAGATACCAAAACCCTAGGTGTCTAAAACCCTAGGTCAACTTGACCCACTTTTTTCGATCTTCACCAGCCTGTCTTTTCTTCTTCATCGCGCGGTGCTCCAAAGCATCCAATGATTGCTTTCTCTGCTTGCTGAGTTGTCCACGATCCTTCTTCCTTACTAATCTGTCATCCCTGATCTCCTCATCCAACGGCTTTCTTTTATGCACTTCGCTCCATCTTTCCTACTCTTTTTCTCACTCCGACTCAGTGACAGTTACTGTGTCTCCCGCAAAGCTCACTTTTTACCTTTCCTTCCTTGTTCTTCGCTTCCTTCCATAACCAAGGGCCAAAAAGCCCCCAACACTCACTTGTGACTCGTCCCGAGGCACTTCAGATCTGATCCTCTTGTTTTACTTCGACTTTGGACTATGCAATCCAGCCCTTTATTTATGCTTTATGCCTCCTTTCCATCCTTGTGCAGACTATCTTTTATGTGTCTAGTACCCATTTTCAACTACACCTGGTACCTGGACCCTTTTTCTCATGCTTTTACTGAGAGTTGTGAGGTAGCTAGTTATCATAGTACAACTTTAGCTGACTCCCATTCACCAATCCTTCCTTCCAGTCTCCCTGCAATGTCTTCAACTTCACAGCTCCTCCTTCTGTAACATAGGCAATCTCATATGGTCTGAGCCAATATGTTCTAAACTTCCCAAGGTGTTTGATAAACTTACTGTCATACACCAGTACTAAATCACCTTGCTTGAATGTCTTCTTCTTGATGTGCCTGTCATGATAGGCCTTTTCTCGTTCTTTCTGAACTTGTTGATGGAATCCTGCAATGAATCTATCTTCTTCCAGTTCAACCAACTATGAAAGCTTCTCGTGAATAGTGTTGGTATCATCCATGTCTATAAATGTAGCAATTTTTAGGCTTGGTACTAAGTATTCCATCGAGACAACAGCTTCAAGACCATAAACCAACTTGAAGAGGGTTTGCATTGTTAATTTCTTGCAATTGGTTCTATAAGCCGAGAGTATTGTTGGTACTCTTAAATCCCAATCATCCCTGTTCATGCTGCAAATATTTTTCAATGTTGTCTCCAAGAACTTGTTGAATGCTTCAACCGTTCGGTTTGCTTATGGATGGTCAGGTGTACTCTTCTGATGGTGGACTGCAAATTCTTCAGTCAGGGCTTCAACTGTCTTATTGATGAAGTGTGTACCTTGATCACTCATAAGGATCTTAGGGCATCCAAACCTAGTTATTATGTCATAAAATATAAAATGTGTAGTTGTAGTTGCACTACAGTCCTTGACTGCTCTGGCTTCAACCCATCTGGTTAAGTATTTTGTCGCAATAATAATGTACCTTTCTCCTGTGCGCTTTCCTAGTGGGTTTATAGATCCCACGAAGTCAATGGCCCACTTTTCAAATGCTTGTAGGGTCATCTGCGGTCCTAATGGCATTTCATCTCTTCGGGATGGTTTTCCAATTCTCTGGCATACATCACATGCTCTGGCATACTCTTTATCATCTCTGTGTAACGTAGGCCACCAAAGGCTAGCTCGCAAAACCTTCTACGCAGTTTCTTTCCCTGTGTAATGTCCTCCTGCGATGCCTTCTTGAGCTTCTGCAAGGATCAGTTGTCGCTTTGTCTCCATAAAACACCTCCTTAATATTTCATCTGGTCCCATTTTGTACAACTATCCAGCTATAAGTGAAAATTTTGCAGCACGCACCACTATTTGTTTCTTCTGAGGAATTGTATACTCACTTGGAGCTATTCCTATTGACAGGAATTGGACTATGTCTGCGAAGTGGTCGTCAATATTTCTAATGGCGAGCAGTTGTGCATACGGTAATGTATCCTCCAAACTAGTAGGTTCTTCGCCATGTTCCAACCTTGATAAGTGGTCTGGGCCCTTGTTCATTCTTCCTGGTTTAACTATGATCTCAAAATCATATTCTTGAAACAGCAGAAGCCATCTGCA
>JASDQU010101606.1:187160-213576 GCA_032191745.1 Picea mariana | reverse complement strand
TTTTAAATAAATTTATTGGTGGGGTAGGGGGGGTTACAACTCTTTTTCCTTGTCTATGCATATAACTTATCTTCAAGGGAAATACTTTCAATTTGTGGCATTTTTATGTTTGATCCAATAAAAAATCACTCGCAGCATTCACTCAAGTGCATGATTTAGGACAGTTCCATCATATCTTGTGGTTGTAAGTGATAATCAATAGAAAGTGTGGCTAAAATTAAGACATGTATTGGAAGATATTAATGATATGATCAATTTATCACAAGAGGATATCTCTAAGACAAAGTCTTTCCTCATAAGAATCAACACTATATGATGAATAGTTGGAATATTTTTTAATGGTTTCTACGGGAAAGGGACGATTGTTTTAGGAAACAACAACAGGATGGAATCCAGCACTGAAGGTTACTTTTCTAGGTTGTTTTGAGTATCAAACATAGGAGGAGATAAATACCATCACTAAAGTAGAATATTTTTAGCGGATCTATCCATGGAAATTAACATAAACAACAAATTTATTTGCCACAAAAGGCTCATCCAAATATAAGGTTAACCCATAGTTGGCATGCATGGAGATACTTCAAAAATTGGTATGTTTTCTTTCCTTTTTCCATAGGCAGTTAGGACTATCTTGATTTCAATGGTTTTGGATTTCTATATATGTAAATGGGTTAGACAACATTTTCTAAGTAGATTACAAAAACTAAATTCCTTTTATCCTTCCACATGATGGATCTGTTAGACCGCTTCCATCATTGCATACTATTGGACCTATGACAACTTGTCATGTGTTTTCATTATGATACAATCTAGTCTCTCGAATAATACATTGATTTGGTTTGATTATGCTTCTATCTTGATCTTAGAATCTCTTGGTTGGATGTTATTTTGATAGTATTGCAGTAATGTAGTTGGATTTTTTACACTTAATTTGATTTCTTGTTCACTTAAGGTGCATATTCTCCTCACTTCATTCATTTTCACTCATTGTTACAATTGTGTCAAGAATCGAATCTCAACCACCTTGATTTTTACTAAGAATTTACCCTTGCTCCTGACTACTTATGGGCATATCAAGGGAAATTTTTAGTTTGTTGATAAATTCAATTGTTTAATATGCATATTTATTTATTTTTATAACAGCATACAAATCTTGGGGACACACCCTTGAGAGTAGAAGAGCACCAATCCAGATAGAGAGGCATCTAGCAGTGATGGGGAAATATTACTATAAGTATTAGGTAGGTTTATGGGTGAAAATACACATGATAACAAATTGGCTATATTGTTAAGGACTTTGTCAATCCTTGATTATCTATAGCAACATCAATGATATTTACTTTATTCGAACTTGATGACTACACAATTGTAGGGTTTTATCATGTTGGACAACTTAAGAAGATCTACATGATTTGACCATGCACAAGGCTCAATTTTGTGCGTTAACGAATGTGAACATCTATTTTGGAACATGATTTCATATCACTACCTAAGTATCCCCAAAAAAATACATTGCAAAAGGATCTTGATTGATGATGAATGTTGAATAAATACAAAGGGTATGGGTAAAATCATGAAGATGGGTAACACTTTTGCTTGTTTTATGACAAAAAAAACTGTATTTTCACAAGTTCTTCAACTTCCAACATACAAAAGAATTTTTTTTATTTAGAATTTTACTTTACAGTAAAAACAAAACTTGTAAATAATTTTGTTATCTTTCCAATGACTATTTTTCAATTTGTTTTTATTAATATTTGATATGTCAATTTGACAATTGTTTAACAGTATGTTCCTTAAACATGAAAGGAATGATAATGAGTTATTGTTTTACACAACAATGTATCTATTATTAAACTTATGTTTTTAAGAAATGTAATATACTACAAAAATCTACAGAGACTCTATTTTATTATGACTATAATTTTGAATCTAACGGATGAATATTATAATTTCTAGAATTTTTCGAAGTTGACCAAGCTAAAAACGTTGCAAATTTTAACAATGTGTTTTTCTACACCTTCTATCTATCTTAATTTTTACTTAAAAGTAAAATCTAAAAATACCCTTTTGAAGAGAACGGTTTAACGATTATGAAGATAAATTTTCCATAATTTTTCACTTTGTATTTTTAGAGATTTGGATTTTTCTTTTCACCGAATCAAAATCTCACCTAAAAATGTTATGCAGTGGTTTTTTTATAAAATTAAATAAAATTAGATAAAAACAATGAAAATGTAAACAAATTATATCCAATGAAAGTAGATTCAATTTTGAAAATGTTGGTATCAATTCTTAAACTAAATTCTGAGTATTTGTAGGACACTGCTACCTCCAAAGATGAAGTAAGATGAAGAGAATTTGCAGTTTCCTGCAAACGGTCCCATTTTCAGGTTTTCGACCGAAATATTCTTTCGGTCGAAACCTAGTTTTTAACAGAATCCGTTAAAAATAAACATTTTGGCCGAAAAGTATTTCGGCCTAAATATGCTTACCATGGGAAAATAATTCATCAAAAAAACATTGTACACGAATTTTGAGGGCATCGTTAAATTTGACGTGCAAATTTTTGGTCGAAAAAGGTTTCGGCTGAAAAAATTCCTAGCAACATTTTTTCGGCTGAAAAATTGCCGCTAGAAATTTTGGAGACCCGATTGTCACGAAAGTTTTACCCAGCTTCATGATTTTACCCGTATCTGATCATTTGCCCTAGTTAAGAATTTGTCTCACATTAAGAAGGGAGAAGATGAAAATGCTCTTGTGTTTCGTGTCGTATTTTTTATAACATTTCATAAGATTCATCCATCATTCCAACCAAGGAGTGTTTTATCGGCGTATATCTTTACTTTTGATTCATAATTCAGTTCAATATTATGGAGTGATTACCCAACAAATTTAGGGCAAGATTTCCACGTTGCTCTAAGAGTGTAGGAATCATCTTGTTACTAAAAGGAACGTAATAGTCGAAACCTTGCACGTGATGAAATTTCTGAAGATCAAGAATCAAGTTTACAAGTTCGTTCATTGATTCTTTCCACTAATGAAGAATCCAAATTTGAAGAAGAATAGAACCAAATAATCCATGTAGATTTGATTTTATGGGAAGATCCTTAGTTTGATCATTGCTTGGATATCAAGATTGGTCACGATCTGGTTGATTTGAGGATGTTGTAGGTGTTTCAAGAGCTAGAGAAAAAGAGAGTTGGATCTTTCCTTTTCTTATTGATCACTAGTGAGGGACCATGTTCGAAGTTTTAGCCAGTAAACTTAATGGGTTACTTGACCATCAAGCATGTGAATACAACTTTTCATCTTAGAAGACTTCATGATTGGCTACATTAGAGGGTTGACTATGTTAATTTTTTCCACAAACTCAAACATGTGTTTGCATGCTTGCATTGGTCATCCAAGTATGTTGATTATCATGGTAGGTATAACAAACTTTCAAAATAAGAGATTTTTGGCTTCATATAAAATAAAATAAAAAAATGTTTTGTTTTTCTTTGGCTAGGAAGTTATCATCAACTTTGATCTATTTTCCTTTCGTTTGTCTTCATTCTCATCCATCTATATTTATTTTCATATTTTTTTATGTCATGTATTTCCTTGTATTTCCACTTTTAATTACTCTTAGATTAGTATGTTATGGCCTTTGAGAATAATACGTTTTTCTATCCATGCATGAGCATCGATAAACCCTTGATTATCCATGTTTCCTTTCTTTTTCTGCTAAATTTTGTTATCTTGAGTCAAATTCCCAAATTTGATATCATATGATAATTGGTTGTTCCTTGAGAATTGGTCTAGGTCAAGCTTGGATGAGGGTATCATACCTTTCATTCCATTTCCTTGGTTTGGTATTGACTTTAGTAGATGTGGTAGTGTTGAAGAGACAATATGATGAGTCTCATGTCACCTTATTGTCTTGTCTCTTCATATGATTCATCAAGCCAACCCATGTTGATCATTGTCTCATCCATCCATAGGGACATGGCACCATATGGTTGTGCTTCATCATTTTTCTCTTTGTGCTAGGGGAAAAGTTTTCATCTATGTCTTTCTCTTAGCAAATCATTCCTCATCAACTCCAGCATATCATTTGAGGATTGATCCAGAAACCAAAGATCCCCGATGGTTGTTAGCCTCAATAGTGGTCTCACACTAACAGGACTCAACACCATTGGGTCTTGATTGAATGAGCTTCATTAGTGTTTTACTTTAGCTCATTTTTCACATTGATGGGTTGTGTGTGTGCAATAGATACCATTATCCTTATTGGTGGGTTTCTTTATTCCTGGCAGATTTTTTCATCATTGGCATTTTACCGACTAGTTGTCTCCTAGTTTTATACTTCAAGTCATTTTCTATAGTGAGGAATGTACACAATAAGTGGGTCGCAATTTGTGGTTGTGGATGGGAATGTGTGGTTTTTTCATCATTCAATTTCATCAATCTAGGTGCCATGAATTTGACTCCATTACCTAGTGGACAGGCACTTGGATACATGCCAAATTTTCATGCATTAGTTTTCAAAGAATTAGAGTATAGATATTCAATGGTTCTTGACACCCAACGAGGGGATGCCATCCCCTTGATTCCCCATTGTTAACCCCCATATTTTCTTGCACAATTGGAGGGTTAAGAAAGTCTAATGAGACTACATTCATCGACATACAAGATGTTTCTATCTTATTAATGTATATTTTATATGTGTTATGTTTAGAAACAATCTCATATTGGTTACCTTCATTTTTAATATTTTTTCTTTTTTTTTCTTTTTTTTGGAGCTATACTACTTTTTTGGGCATGTATATACTTAGTAGTTCTATTTTTGGTAGGTAAAAGATTTGGTTTCATGATTCTAGTGTGTAGTGGTGTAGTGGTTTATAGGTTCTGGTGGTTGAAGGATTGTGAGTCAAGTGCAATGCTAAGCAAGTAGAGTGTCCCCCCAGAGTGACATGAGGTGGATAGTTGGAGGGGATTTATTTACATTGAGGTTCCAAAATTTCCTTATGCCAAAACCCTAGTTTGAATTGTTGTTTTTAGTTGTCATTATAGCTTAGTTTGAATTTCCATAACCACAAATCCCCTTGCTATCTTTTTTAAGTCAAACCCAACTTGCTTTGTTAGTTAAACTTACTAATATTTCCTAATTCTCCCAATAAAAAATCCTTAAAAAAAATTGTTATTATATAGCCCTAAGTCAAAACCCTCATGCCAATTTTATCAATCTTTAAATATTTCTTTATCGTTATTTATCTTTTGTTTCATGCAAATAGCCTTAATTCCTTGTTCGATTTTCCTTAATGAAAAGTGAGCATGAGCAATATTTAGAAACCTTATTTTAATTTATCATCTATAATTGAAATTCTTTTTAGTTTTATCCAACCCAACCTAGGTCAAATGGTTATGCTATTATTCTCAAATCCAATCCCTATTTCAACCTCATTTACTTACAACAGGTTGTGAAATTTTTGGAATGCTTCTTTCAAAAGGAATTTTGTAGGGGTCATTGGAGGTTGATTCAACTATAATTGGTCCTTTTCAAGCATGCTTTTAGCCTAACATCCAAGGAAATTCATGGTGGATTTTGGGGGGGCATTACAACTCCTTTTCATTTTCAATGCATAGGGAAGGGATAGAATTTTGTCCCGAAGAACTCACCTTAGGAGTATCATATGTCTTAGCTCATGTTAAAACATTAATTGTCTATTAACTCATATTAATTGTTAACACATGTAGATATTCGTGTCAGATTATGCACCCCCTTTATGGGAGTGACTCGTCCTGTTCCCTTGCAAGTTGATAGGATTTGTCGCAACCATTTGTTATTGTTGGGCAAGAAATGGATTATTCAAGACTGCAGCCTGCGAAGAAGAAACTTGCAAACCAAGGGATCATTGAGTATCTTCCATCCTTGGGAACTGATGAGTAATATGATCTCCCCCACAAAGCTTGCAGGGAAACTTATACTTTTTCTTCTCCTTGGTACCCCCAGCATTGGTATCTTGGGTTGTAGGAGTCCCTTTCTCAGAGGAAGCAGTAGACTTCTTCTTGTTCTTCTTCTTTCCTCTAGTTTGCTAAGGATTCTTTGATTGTGTGGATTGCATCGAATTCACCTCAGAGGTCTGAGTAGGGGTAGAAGTAGTTTGAGTTTCAGGCATAGTAGAAGCGGGTTTAGTAGATATGGTCATTTGACTAAGCTATCCACTTAGCTGACCAATGGAAACAGAATAAGTAGAACCGACCATGCTATTAGCATTGAGGTCTTGGGTTGGGTCTTTGAGGATCAATTGACGACCATGAAGCATGCGGAATAATGTAGTATAATGTGCCAGACTGAGAATAGATAAGATCTATATGTTGGGCACAACGGATAGATTTATTCTCAGTGTATGCCCCGACCAAATCCACATCCTTGGAAATGGGAGGTAACAAAGACTTAATAAACCAATCTACCAATAGTTCATTAGGAATCTGAGCTTTAATAAGCCATTGATGTCATCTCCATTCATGAATGTGATCGGAGATGTGAGTGGAAGTGTTTCGACGCAATGATGTCAAAAGTTTAGTTCCAGTTTCATATCGTATAGGTAGTTGGAAATGAATAAGAAAATCCATTGCCAAGGAATTATTATTGCTTAATGAAGAATTGGGTAACTCAATGTACCATTTGGCAGCACCTTTGATCAGGGTATGCTGGAAAAGACTAAATTGAATGTTATCATCCATCAAAGAGTTCAAAGAACACCAAATATTGTAAGTCGTAATGTATTGGTACATGCTAGAGCAAGGGGGTATATCCTCGTACCTTCTCACTAAGGTTATCAAAGGGACTCTGCCATGCATGCACTGGAAAACACAAAAAAGGTCCCAGACCCTGCTTCCTAGAATAGAACTTGCAAGACTTCACTAAGTCACTTCCAAAAGCGCCCAGCAAACTATCCTCTTTGGCTTTCGCCCTTCACGCCACGAATATTTGTCCGCCTTTTCATTTTGAATAAGGTAGGTGTTTTTACTTGCGGTGGTCTTCTTTACTAAAATATGGTAGTAAATACCTTATGATTTGCCTCTCCTCCCCAACCCAATAAGGAAGGAAGGTTAAGCGAGACAGAGTAGTCTCTCTCTATCTATGTCTTTACAGGACAGGAAAGAATGGTTCGATAACAATCACTAGGTATCACTAGGAAATGTCTTTACAGGGTGGTAACAAGGGTCTTTACATGACAAGAAAGAACTGTTCAGTCACTAGGTAATGAAAGTTCGGTAACTAGGTAATATACTTAAGATTATGAAAGATTTCCCACTAGTCCTAGTGAAATTGGTGTGAAGGAAGAGAAGATAACACTAGTCTTCTTATTTATATATGTAATTACGCTTTAGCACCTCTTTCTAGCATATAAAATTGAAATATTGAAACAAGATCCAGACAGTCAAAAGAAATATTTGATTATCTTTCAGATCCTTTCACTTACTTTTCTGAGCCCTGAAAGAAGGAAGGCTGGGGAGCAACCTTCTATTCTTTTTTTTCCACAAGACGATTCTTTAGAATTCATATAAGACAATTATTTTCGTATAAGATATCTACTAAAGAAATGTAATATTGAGATTGAAATACGTTACTTTCCAAGGAGTGATGTCTTCTCTTTAGTCACTCTCTAGTTACCAACATGATACGAGTATTTTAGGTGAGAGGAATCAATATTTTAAGGGAAAGAAATAGAAAATAAAGATTGGCCTGATATACTTCTTTGGCTGGGGCATCGTAGATTAAGAGGCTACAAACCTCGTTTTATTTATTTCACTTTTTTCGCTTGTCCGCATCGGACAAGGGTTAGAAACGAACTCTCGACTAAGAGGAGAGGAATTTCACTACCTTAGGACAGTTAGAGTTATTGTCGTTGTTTATCGGGGCATCCATCTGATGCATTCTTTCCTATACAGTAGGCATTGAACCTACTTCACACCACACCAAATTCCCATCAATCGATGAATAACTCGGGAATTTTATGTCCTTGGCCCCTTGCCCGATGCGGACAAGCGACTACGTTCCTATATTTATAATACTTATGATCTGTGGTGTTTTTATGTTTGATCCAATGAGAATTCACTAGCATAATTCACTTCAGTGCATGAGTCAAGACAGTTCCATCATATCGTGTAGTTGTAAGTGATGATTAGTACCGTGTGTGGCGAAGATTAAGAATTGTTGGGGGAGACCTAGATGATACTAGCAGTTTATCACAAGAGGATATGCCTAAGCTAGATTATTTCCTCATAGGAATCAGTGTTATAGGATGAATGGTTGGAAATATTTTCAATTATTTCTAAGGAAAAGGAATGATTGTTTTAAGAAATATCAACTACATGATGAATTCCAACACTGAATAGGTAGATTTGAGTAACAGAGAGAGGAGTATATAAAGGCAAGTGCTAAAGTAGAATAGTTTTAGAAATTTTATCCTTAGAAATTGGCATAAACAACAATTTTATTTGCCACAAAAGGCTCATCCAAACAGCAGGCTAAACCACAATTGGCATGCATGTAGAGCCAGTCAAAGTTAGTATGTTTTCTTTATTTTTCATATAGGTATATATGGATATCTTGATTTCATTCGTGTTGGAATTGTATATGTGCTAAGGGAGAAGACATTGAGAGGGTTATATAGTATTTTCTGAGTAGATTATATTAGTTGAGTTCTCATCATCCTTCCACCTCTTAGATCTAATAGACCACCTCTATCATTGCATACTATGGGACCTATGGAATCCTATCATGTGTTGTCACTATGATCTAATCTAGTCTCTTGAATAATACATTAGTTTGGTTCAATTATGCCTTCTCTTTGGCTCTTAGAATCACTTGGTTTAATATTAGTTTGATAGTATTGTAGTGATTTGGTTGGATTTCATGCCTTACTTTGATTTTTTATTCACTTAAGGCACATAGTATCCTCATTTCATTTATTTTCACTCAATGTTACAATTGTATCAAGAATGTGATCTCAACCACCTTGATTTTTACTAAGAATTTACCCTTGATCTTGACTACTTACAAGCATATCAAGGGAAAGTTTTTGTTTGTTTATCAAATGGATTGTGATGAAAATTTCTTAGTTTGATAACAACTTACAACCCTTAGGGACACCCCCCTGAGACCATAATACCACCAGTATGAATAGATTGGAATCTAATGGTGACAAGGCTTAATTGCCTATAATTATTAGGTAGGTTTATTGGTGTATATCCATGTAATAACATGCCCACTCCATTTTATTCAAGCAATTACACTTTTTTCCAGTTTCTCTTCACCATTCATTAATCCTTTGTTATACAGGTAACTACTTGGGAGTCTCCTATATTTTCAACTCATGCATTCCCTAACATTTTTTTTCGTTGAGTGTGTCTCTCAGTTCTCTCAAGATCCTCATGAGAGTCACTCAAGGTAATAATGTGTATTTTGAGGTACATTCAACATATTACTTATTTTATCATTCAATACACCTCCAGTCCTTATCATCTTGTGGGTTTCACTAAATTAGATTGGACCAAATTAATGGATGATCAATAGTATACATATGATTTTGTTTATCACCTTGGTTCTACTCCTATATGTTGGTCTTGCTAGAAGCAATCAATAATTTCATTATCTTCTGCAAAAGTTGAGTTTCATGCTACAATTCTTGCTAGTCAAGAAGTTCTTTGGCTTTGGCGACTAATGACACAGTTCATCCTCCAAATCGATCATCCCACTATTGTTTAATGTGATAATCAAAGTGACACACACATTTCTCACAACCTAGTGGAGTATTAATGGAAAAAATACATTGAGATCCACATGCACTTCATTTGGAATCTCATACAAGATGGTATACTCAACATGAATCGTTTTCAACCTGAAGAGAAAATTTTCAAACGTATTCACTAAATCTTTGGCATTGAATCATTTTCTTTAGTTGTGATTGAAGCTTGGGGTGATGAAATTTTTACCTTGGGTGTCCTCTTGATTCCTTCTTCCTTCACATGTTTTTATGTTACTTTCTCTCTTTTGGGGAGGAGTTTTCGTCCTACGTTTTTTTTTTCCTTTTCTGAGCTTATAAGAGTTTGTACTGTTGACACTAGTGGTAGCATCGGACATGTATTTCCACATAGGTCTATTTGTATAGACATGTGTAAATTTCCCAAAGCCTTCTACTCTTGAATTTAATTTAATTAAAGGAATTATTAAAGTAAATTGTTTTTATTAATTAATTATGTAATTAGTTAATTGAGTTATTAAGGAACATGTTAAAAGTACTTGGCATGTAATATTAGCATGCAATATCTACATGCAATCTAAATCTCAAGTGAGATTAGAAATAGATTATAACTCGTGATTATAAAAGAAAGGCTAGGGTGAAGGAGAAAGATAATTGACACTTGACACTTGACACTTGACACTTGACACTTGAGATTCTTGAGAGTAGAGGATATAATTTTGAGAGGATTAGATCATGAAGGAATGTGATTAAATATCTTGGATGGGTGGAGAAGGAATTCCATCTAGAGATCGGGTCAAGGAGAAAAAAGAACAAAGGCAACGTAAGTCGTTTTCAGTCACAGGAAGCCATGAGGAAGTGTCACATCGTACAAATATTTTCGTACATGTACGTGGGTCACAGTGGAGACAGTTTTGTACATACCCGGGTGACAAGAAGGAAAATTGTGTATACCTTGAAAAGCATGCAATTTTGGTTCGTACAACAGGTCAGACTTTGCCAGGTTTTTTCACAGTTGTATTTATCTCAGTGGGTCATTATCTCTGTTATGGGAGCCTTGATTTTATCATACTAAAATAATTCTCAGTACCGGTTTTCCCTTGAGGGTTTTTCTAGGGGTATCTACTCGAAAATTTGGTTTTCTTTTGTGCTTGATTTGGTTTCCTTGTTTATGATTATGTTACATGTTTAGTTGACTACTCAGCATTACTTTAATTCACTAAGTGATTTATTTGGACTTAACAGTTGAGTTTTAAGTAGGAGAAATTTTAACATGGCATCAGAGAACATGCTCTTAGGGGAAGCTATAACTCATATCCATAGCAGATTCATAACAATGCAGGCAGAAATCGAAAAATGGATTTCAGGGAAACAATCATACTCATGCAGGACTTAGTTGTACGTGGGTCATAGAAAGAACAGTCGCATACATACGTAGGAGGATTTGAGCACATTCATGTATACACGGGTTACAGTGGGAACAATTGTGTACATATGCAGTTCACAATGGTGACAGTCACATATATACGTGGGTTACAATGGTGACGGTCGCATACAAGTCTATATAGGTCGGTACAGGGGTAGTTTTTAGTAGTAAGTTATTTCCAAGGAATTTTATCAGGTATTAGGGATGGAAAAAATATCGTTAAGAATTGGAGATAGACTGGATGGATCATCCAACTTCCTATCTTATAAAGCAAGAGTAACTTTGGCATTGAAGGAGTATGACCTTTGGGAGTTAGTGGATAAAGTAGTTACTCCACTGACAGATCTGATATCTTTGGAATATCACAACAAGAAGGAGATCAAAGTAGAGAGGGTCCTCCTAGATTTCATGAAGGATCATCTAATCCCTCACCTAAACATGAAAAAGATGGCCAAAGAGATTATTGATGCCTTGGTAAGTTTATTCCAGAGCAAGAACATGAACAAGAAGATGATCTTAAGGAATAAATTGAGATCAATGCAGATGTATAGATCTGATAATGTTACCAGCTATCGCATGAGGATCACACATGTATGTGATCAACTTGCATCCATAGGGGAGAAAATGGAGGACGAGCTCATGAATGTGGCATTGAATGGTCTCCACGAGTCATGGGAACCATTTTTCAAGGGGGTTTGTGCTTGGGAAAATATCCCATATTAGCAGAGACTTTGGAATGATTTCATCCAAGAAGAGATTGGGGAGGAATATAAGAGCAAAAAGCAGGGAGGTATTGAAGAGAACTTGGCTCTTTCAACAAGACAATTAAGGGAAAAGGAAAGAGTTCTAGAAAGAAGGGTAACAGTGTGATCCAGATTTATGATCGGAACAAAATGAAACCACAAATTTATAATGTAATATCCCAAGGTCGAGCCCCGGTTGTAATTGTGTATTGTAAACCTGTTTGATAGGTTGGTGAGCCAAGTTATTGTAAGATAGGAGGCTTATGACATGATTAGGCCGGTGATCCTAGACGCAAAGGCCAATGAGCCTATTTG
Organism: Picea mariana; assembly: GCA_032191745.1. NCBI lineage: Eukaryota > Viridiplantae > Streptophyta > Pinopsida > Pinales > Pinaceae > Picea > Picea mariana. The sequence continues at coordinate 201,334 of JASDQU010101606.1, read as the reverse complement.
TGTATATGTAACACTCATATCATTAATATAATACATCATTGCGTGTAGACCGACCATGATAAATGAGGATGGGGGACTAAGCTCCACTGGGTAGGGAAAGGGATAGGGTTGAGAGGCAAGGAAAGAGGGGCTAAGCTTGAGGGCTTAATCCAAGGGAATATTATAATGTATTTCCTAAAAATACTAAAGTTGGGAAATAAAACCAGTTATCCTAAGTTTGTTTGGGGAGAGGAACAAACTCCAAGTTGAGAGGAACAAACTCCTAGAAGAGCCAAGTGTCACCCAGGACACATGCATATTTATGTGGGAATTTCCACTATTGTTTGGGTCGCTCTCACCATTCTGGACCTCTCACGATTCTTGGCATCCCTTGTCTAGTTCGTGCACGCATTGAGCATGCATGCAGTCACCCCTTTTTCTGTCATTGTTGAACCCTCTGCCATGGTGAACCTCTGTAACTGCACGCTCTAGTATTTTCATGAGCCTGTACCTTACCTTACCCGAGTTCTGTTGCTACCTACACATGTGTCCATAACCAAGTTGTTGTTGTTGTTGACACCTTATTGGATTGGATTAGGAACTGGAATGAAGAAGTTGGTTTTCTGGCCTGTGAGTAACTTTCTCTAGGTGAGAGAGGTTGTTGGGGAAGTGAGTTCTCCTGGAGGGATCCCAGTAACAACTATAGCGCTTTGATAATTCCTGATTCGTCATGTTTTTGAAGCCCCAGAAGGGAACTGGAGAAGCTAATGGATTTTTGGACAGTGAAGGTGTATACTTTCTGGGGTGGGACAGGGATGCAGGGAATGAGATGTTGTGAATTGTGTGTGTGAGATGGATCCTTGGAGGAAGTCTGAGGCTGTGATATCTGTGTGTAATTTGTCCTGTGAGCAACTCTCTCTAGTTGAGAGAGGTTGTTGGGGAAGTGAGTTCTCTTGGAGGGAGCCAAGCAACAGCTATAGTGCTCTAAGAATTCTTGATCCAGCTTGTTGTTGAATCCCTGGAAGGGAAGTGGAATAGCCGATGGATTATTGGACAGTGAAGGTGTATACTTCCTAGGGTGGGACAGGCATGTGGGGAATGAGAGGTTGTGAGTTGTGTATGTAAGTTGGCTCCTTGGAGGAAGTCCTTCCTATTGACTTTGCAGTTTCCTGTTGTCCCTACCTAGACTAGGAATCCCTTCTCTCGAGTGGATTTTAGTCCCATCTCGGGGGTGACCCACTGCTAAGAGTGATGAGCAGCATAGTCTATGGTCGGGAGGTTCATGGAAGGTCTCCACACAGTTGGTGTACTTAAATTAAAAGATAAGTACCATTTCCATGTTTGGTTACATGATGTGTATTTATATAGATTGTTATGTTTATGGGTTTTTCCTGTGAATATTGAATGTATGCTTTTATTGTTATTTATGCATTATGTTGTGTGATAGCAGAATGTAAATCATCTATTAAATTTATATGTATTGTGTCTTCCGCAAAGTTTAATTGAGGCATAGCCCAGCAGGCTTCTAAGGTTGGAATTTACAAAAGAACATTTTTAGATCTTGAACAGGGCAGAATTAAGGTAGCGTGGTCCAGCCTAGGTGGTCAATGATGTTACAAAATGGTATTAGAGCATGATAGTTTCAAGTAGCATGACTGGCCTGGGTGGTTGGGTGTGTTACAACCATTTTGAGAACAGTTTGGTTTTGATTTAGTGGTGTTTACCCCGGCAAGGGTGGTCGAGGGACGTTACATATAATATTAACATAGAGACACAGTGAACAATAATAGAGATACATTAAAACTTGAATTCTATTAAATAAGAAATATGTTCAAAACTGTAAAATGCAGACTGAAAACAAGCTTGATAGAATGGTGGCAGCTTATCTCTAAGAAGAGATGTGACACCTACGCTCATTCACAAGAAGATGAGTACAATGAGGATATGAAGGAATTTTTAAAATAAAAATGAATTCCAAAACCCTAGATATCCACAAACCTAACCCTATGAGATGAAGCACCAAAAGTCATGTGGACCCCGTTGGGGTAAGTTAGTACATCAACTTCCCAGGGTTGTAACTTTTTCATATGATCGTTATTTAGGGCGCACGATAGCTCATTGGAAAGGTCTTGACAAGGAGATTCATTTAGGGGGATCAATAAGAACCTTTGCTCATCATTGAGGTGCCCGATCATGAAAAAATGTCATTTAGGCCGTCAAAATGGCCCCGAAAGTTTGGGACCCGAAAAGATGCTAAAAATAGTAAGTTGCCAAAAAACTATTTTGAGCCAGATGGAAAAGGTGGGTGGCCACCAAGATTCTCCTGGATCAATCCTCCCCCATTAGGAATCAATGGCCTCCATTGCATTGATTTCCCCTATCATATGAGGAAAATTCTATTGAATTTGGCCCTGGGTGAGCCACTTTCCTTGGTGGAGGAGCTGCCCTACTTTGACAACCCAATAAAGTTGGATCCTCTATTAGCGAGTGCCCTTGACCTTTGTTTCCATGATATGATCAGTGGATGCATGTTCCATGTAGTCAGGGTTGATCTATGTTGGTTTCAATCGTTTTGTTATCTTCGAGGTGTCTAATAATGGTGGAAAATAAGGCCGAAGGAGGTCCACATTGAACACAGGGTGCAAGACAAGGAAGGGGGGAAGGTTGAGCTCAAAAGCATTGTCACCCACAACCTTGGTGATGGTTTAAGGTCCATAATGGAGTGGATGAAGCTTCTGATGAGGCCCTGTAAGGCCTTCTTTCTACAAGTGCAACTAAACTTTGTCTCCCACCTAAAACTAGTGTGGCACCCGGTGTTGATCATGGCGCTGCTTGTACTTAGCATTGGACTTATGTAAAATATTCTGAACTTGTTGGTAGATGTGTTGTATCCTCTCAATTAACCAGGTGGCCTTGTCAGCTTCAGTTAGAGCATGCGATGAGTCTTCCTGGGTGGTCGCAAGGGGTAGTGCAACATCCATGGGACCCAATGGTTGAAATCTCAACCCCACCTGAAAGGGGCTATGACCGGTTGAGCTATGTATGGATCTATTGTAGCTATTTTGAACATAGGGAAGACTCTCATCCCAAGTGCGGGGGTGCTTGGAATTGTACATGCACATGATGATCATGATCATTTGGTTGATGACCTCGGTTTGGCCACCTTTCTGGGGGTGGAAGGCAATGGACTTGGTGAGCTTGGGGTCCAGCAATGACCAGAGGCTCAACCAAAATTTTCTGAGGAACCGGTTGTCCCGATATGAGATAATGGTTTGTGGGATCCCAAAGTGTATCCACATGCATTCAAAGAAGAGCTTGGCAGTGGCCTCCGTTGTGATGTTCTTCTTGCAGGTGACCAGAATCACCATCTTGTAAAAGTGATCAATAACCACAAAAACACATTCATTTCCCCGCTTGGTGGATAGAAGGCCCAACATGTAGTCCATTGAGATGGATTCCCAGGGATTTTCAGGAGTAGGAAGAGGAGTGTACATGTCTTATTTCTTAGTGGACGATTTGGAAATAGCACAGGCACTGCAGGACCAGATATACTTGTTGACATCATGTCAAAGTTCCAGCTAGTAGAAATGTCATTGTAGCACTGCCATTGTCTTTTCCACGCCGAAGTGTCCTGCCACCCAACTATAGTGGGCTTCCAAAATTACCTTCGCTCACTCGCTTGATGGAATGAAGAGATGGACCAGATGGCACAGCAGACCGTCCTGAAGATGGAAATTAGTGATAGCTATGTTTGCACCCAACATCTGTTAGGTGTTGGCGAAGTCAGGATCTGTCTCATAGAGGTGGTTCCATTCGTAGTTCTTGCGGCTGCAAGAGTCTAGCACTGTGGTGAGTGTTGTGGCTGGAGGTCGACTAAGGAAATCAACGAATGAGATGGTACTTCATGTTTTATACTTGATGTTGAGGTCGAACTATTGCAAATATGTGAACCACTTCTAATGGCGGTTATTCTACAATTTTCCTTGTGTCTGCATGAATTGGAACAGCTTATGATCAGTGTGGATGAGTGTCTCCTTCCTGAGAATGTAATGCCTCCACTAGCAGCAGGCTTACACAATGGAGTAAATTTCTTTGTTGTAAGTAGGGTACTTACATACAATATCTGATAGTGTCTCACTATGATAGGCCAAAGGGTGGTCGTGTTAAGTGAGGACTATGCCCGCAGCATAGTTTGAAGCATCTATCTCGATATCAAAGGGATGTTGCAGGTCAGGTAATGACAGCATTAGGACTGAGCACAAGCATTGCTTCAAATCATCGAACACTTTCTATTGGGATAGGCCCCACAAAAAATTTTCCTTACCACCACCCCTGGTTATTTGGATGAGTTCCCATGCAATATGGGTGAATCCCAACATGAATCTGCAATAGAAATTGGTAAGGGCTAAGAAGCTTTGAAGTTTTGTGAGCGTGATTGGGGCTGGCCAGTCACAGATGAGTTGGATCTTGGTTGGATCAAAATTCACACCATATGCATGAACAAAGTAACCTAGGTATTAGACCATGTCCATGATGAAGGATCATTTTTCCAAGTTGGCATATAGTTTGTGTTGCCACAGAGTGTGCAGAACCTGTTGAATATGTTGCAAGTGTTCTGCCTAAGTCTTGTTGTAGATGAGGATGTCATCCAGATACACCACCACAAAATAATTAGTGAAAGGCCGCAAGATATCGTCCATCATCCTCATTAAAGTTGTTGGGGAATTTGACAAACCAAAGGGCCTGACCAACCATTCAAAAAGACCTTCTTTTGACTTGAAGGAAGTTTTCCATACATTTTTCTACTCTATTGGGACCTGATGGTAGCTAGACATTAGATCAATCTTACTGAAGTATTTTTCCCCATTGATTTGATCAAGGAGATCGTCGATTCGGGGAATCGGGTATCGGTTCCTGACTGTGATTTTATTTAAGGCTCGGTAATCAATGCAGAGTCGCCAGGTCCCATCTTTCTTCTGCACTAACACAATTGGGATTCCACAATGTGATGAGATGGGTCAGATGTGCCCCTTGTGGAGTCGTTCTTGGATCTGATGCTTTATCTCCTCATTTTATAGCAAAGAGTGGTGATAGACTGGCTCATTGGGTAGTGTTGCGTCAGGGGTCAGATCGATGGGATGCTTGTCCTAACAGTGCCAAGGTACCTCAATAGGTGATGAGAAGATGTCTTTGTATTCTTCCACTACCTTATCCACTTGCTTATGTTGCATGGATAGGTCAGCCACGGAGGCCATGGATGTGGCTGAAACCTTTCACTCACTCTGAGAGAAAATCACGAAGAAGACAAACTTCCCAGTCTAAGAAATGACCTTCCTGCATTGCTTGGCAGAGATCAAGGAAATAGAACTAGGTGGGACTACCTCGAGTATAATCCTATAAAATTTCTTATTCAAAGTAATAATAACATTGTGAGGCCTAGACTCATATACAACATAACGTTTCCATAAATAAGGTTGGCCCAAAAGACATCACAAAATTCAAGGGGAGAAATATCATGCAATACCTCATATTTGAATGGCTTGATGTTGTATGATAGGCGGCACGGTTGGCTAACGCAAAGATCACTTCCTTGACGGAGCCATCTGATGGTGTAGGGTTGCAGGTGCGGTGTTGACGACAGGGCTAGCCACTTGAAGACCTCCACTAAGATGAGGTTCTTTTGTCTACCACTATCAATGATGAAGTGCAGCAGAGTGCCTTTCGCCCACATCTATGAATGAAAGAGGTGCTCACCTTCCTTTGGCTCATCAGGTTCACCAGGCTGGATCTTGGTGGTAGCAGCGGTGGCACTGGGTTCTGCATCAATGATCCATCTCCCCTTTTTTGGTTCTGACTCAGAGTCGAAACCCACATATGATTCATAGGATTTTACCTCAGCCACCAATGACTGATTTAAGTCGAAATTAAGAGTGTTATGCCAAGGTATCTTATGGAATACGCACCATTTCCTGGTATCTTTATTCATCTTCGCATTTCCCTTCTTTGCTTACGGCTTGGACTGGTTTTTCTAAGGTTTCCTATCTTTGCTCTATCCTTTGTTCTATGGGTTGGGGTTGCCCTTTCCCTGCTTTTTCTATGAGGGGTTCTCAGACCCAAACTGCCACGTCTTTTGTTTAAGCCTATGCTCAATTTTGATGGCATATCAATAGGTCACACCCAAGGATGAGATGTCCAAAAACTCCATTTTGTTTCTAGATGTATCTATGTAGACCGTCGTGATACTTGAGCACTAGATTTTGCTCAGAATATTTGATACCCATCTTGGTGCGTAAGGTATGGAAGACATTGGTGAACTATGGGCACATTGTTTGGTCTCTTTCATGTCACAGTGTGGTCCATCTTGTATACAATTCATCATAACTTCCAACAAGGTAGTATTTGTCCTTAATAGCATCCCTAAAGGAACCCCAAATGGGTGAAACTACAAATAATTCACATCCCTCTATTTCCTTTTGCTCATAGAAAGTCTCCCACCAATCTTTGACATGGGGGATGGCCTTAAGGAGAGCAAATGTAATATTTTCTCTATCGGAAAAGTTCTAAACAGAAAAATACCCTTCTCAAAGGTTTAACCACTTATCTGTGGCATCCACATCTATTTGACCTTCAAATATAGGAATATCAAAATTTATATGTACCTTGAAGGGGGTGGTGCCTCCGCTTGAGGTGGATGTGTCACTTATCGGCAGTTATCGAAGGATTTGTGCAAAGTTTTCCATCATCTCATTCCTTTGTTGCTCAAGGGCTTCCTCAAGCAACATTTTGAAAGGATATCATGTCGTATCATCTTTATTTTCTCCCGTCATCGACGGTTTCTTGGGCATGCAAGAATAGTTGTCCTCAAGAGAAACAAGCTCGATACCCAACTCTCTATACCATGACTGCGTCGAGGACATGCATTAAAAAAACGACAAGGAGCAGACCACTCTGATACCACTGATATGGATTTATGAGTGGAACAAAATGAAACCATAGATTTATAATATTAACACACAGACATAGTGAACAATAACATAGATACAGTAAAACTTGACTTCTATTAAATAAGAAATATGTTGAAAACTGTAAAATGCAGACTAAAAACAAGATTGCTAGAATGGTAGCAGCTTATCTCTGAGAAGAGATGTGACGACTATGCTCATTCACAAGAAGATGAGTGCAATGAGGCTATGAAGGTATTTTTACAATAAACATGAATTCCAAAAACCTAGACATAGAAAAACCTAACCCTAGGAGATGAAGCGCCAAAATTCATGTGGACCTCGTTGGGGTAAGTTAGTACATCAACTTCCTGGGGTCGTAACTTTTGCATATCATCTTTGTTTAGGGTGCACGATAGCTCATTGGAAAGGTATTGATGAGGAGCTTCATTTAGGGGGATTAATCACATGTTTTAGTTATTGTTGAGGTTCTCGATTGTGATAAAACATCATTTTGGCCCTCAAAATGGCCCCGAAAGTTTGGGACCCAAAAAATCGCTAAAAATAGTAAGTTTCCAAAAAACTGTTTTGAGACAGTTGGAAAAGGTGGGTGGCCATCGAGATCCTCCTAGATCATAGTGATGGAGGATAATCATAGCCAAGGAAGTAGAAGGACTTGATTAAAATCAAGTGTTTCTAATGTCATAAGAATGGATATTATGCATCTCAGTGTCCAGAGAAGAAGAAGAAGGGTAATGGAAAGATGCATATAGAAGCATCAGCAAAGATGCAGCCTTATGAGTTTGCAACAAATTTTGAGAAGGATTTATCACTTGTTTCTTGCCTTTCCACCAGCACAACGACAAGGAGTGTTTGATTCTTGGACAGTGGTGCATCTCGTCATATGACAGGTGTTTCTAATGTCATAATAATGGATACTATGCATCTCAGTGTCCAGAGAAGAAGAAGAAGGGTAATGGAAAGATGCATACAACAGCATTAGCAAAGATGCAACCTTATGAGTTTGCAACAAAGTTTGAGAAGTATTTCTCACTGGTTTCTTGCCTTTCCACCAACACAACGATATTAGTGTTTGGTTCTTGGACAGTGGTGCATCTCGTCATATGACAGAACCACGAGAGTTATTTAGCAATCTGACGAAGAGTGACATATATATTAATGTATAACTTAGTGATGATATCAGGTATGCAATGAAGGGATAGGGAACAGTTACGTTCCAACTCGAGTCATGAGGTTCGTTAGTTTCCCACGATGTGATTTATGGACCATGTTTGAAGAAAAATTTTCTTTCATTCTCATCTATGGAGGACAAGGATTTTGTCGTTACTTTTCAGAGAGGGAAGGTACTCATACGTCCATAGAAGGCTAGCCTGGATAGCATAGTGGTCAATGGGGTTAGAGAAGGAATTGTGTACATGTTGCAGGGAAATACCATGCAGGATTTGGTACAATATAGTGAAAACCTATGTGAGTTGTGGCACATGAGGTTGGGACACCTACACTATAGGGAATTACTACGTATGAGGGGGATTGTTACAGGGCTTCCAAAGTTCAATATTGTGTAGTAGGGAGTGTGCAGAGGGTGTGCACTTGGAAAGAATGCCAAGGTTTCTTTTTCTAGTAATGAGAGTAGGTCCAAGAGGATCTTGGATCTTAGTCACTCAGATGTGATTGGGCCAATGTCAATAGAATCATTATTGGGATTGCCATATTATGTGAAGTGTATTGATGATTATTCTAGGGAAACCTGGATCTTCTTTATGAAGACCAAGGATGATGTCTTTAGTCGGTTTCAGGAGTTTATGGCTCAGACAAATAAGAATATAAAGTTATTGAGGTTGAATAATGGGGGAGATTACACCTCCAATGACTTTGAGGATTTATGCAAGGAGGAAAGGATCAATAGAGAGTTAACGGTATCATACAACCATCAACAAAATGGGGTTGTGGAGAGAAAGAATTGGTCCATCATCGGTTTTGTCAAGGCTATGATGCCTACCAAGGAGTTACTTATGTTTATGTGGGCAGAGGCATTTAACACGAACATATATGTGCAGAACATGAGTCCTCATAGGATATCAGGGGACAAGACTTCGGAGGAGGGATTCTCAAGGGTGAAGCCAGAGATAAGACATTTGAGTATATTTGGTTATCTATTTTATATCCATTTGTCTGTGGAGAAGAGGTATAAGTTGAAGCCTTCAATATAGAAGGGCATATTTTTGGGCTACAATGAGACCTCAAAGGCTTACAGGATATTCATTCCAATGCAAAGGAAGAAAGTTGTGAATAGAGATGTTAAGTTCAAGGAGAACTTGGCATATAGGAGTACTTAGGAGTTATCAACAGTGATAGAGGACGAGGAGAAATAGGCTTTTAAGGATAAGAAACAGTCAACATTTCATACTACAAGTGGGGAGGAGGAGTTATCCCCTTCCAATCCTGTCAGGAGACCCAGGTGGCTATTACAAACATTGAGGGATGCTAGTGAGGCTCCTAGGCGTGCATTCAGAGAGTGCATACCTCCAAATAAGTTTCCAAACTATATGGTGCTTATGAGTAGCATCATTGATGTTGAGCCTTCAATTTTTTAAGAAGAAATAGATCAACATGCATGGCAGGATGCCATGGTAGACGAGTACACCTCTATTATGAGGAATGATGTTTGGGATGTAGTGTCAATACCGGAGGGGAAGTCAGTTGTGAGTTCCATATGGATCTACAAGATCAAGCATGTTGAAAATGGTAGCATAGAGAAGTTCAAGGAGAGGTTTGTTGCGAGAGGGTTCTCCCAGAAATAGGGAGTACTGGACTACAAGGAGACATTTTCTCCAGTCACTAGATATGATTCTATTCGAGTTGTTATTTCTATTACTTCAATTATGAGTTGGAGGGTACATCATATGGATGTGAAAACAAATTTCCTCAACGGTATCATTGAGGAGGAAGTATACATAGAGAAACATCATGGATTTGAGGTACATGGGAGGGAGTCTCATGTGTGTAGGCTTAAGAAATCCTTGTACGAACTCAAACAAGCACCCAGGGCATGGTATTCTAGGATTGGTGGATACTTGCAGAGTATGCATTGTACCAAGAGTGAGGTGGATCCTAACTTGTATTTCAGACTTTTTGGAGAGGATCCGCTCATCTTGGTTATGTACAATGATGATTTATTTCTCACAAGTATAGAGGAGCTTATTGTAGCGTGCAAAGAATATTTATCTAGTGAGTTCGAGATGAAGGACATTGTCTTGATGCATTACTTCTTGGGGTTATAGGTATGGAATATATCGAGAGAGAGATTCCTTGGACAAGGGAAGTATGCAGTTGATATCTTGAGGAGATTCAATATGGAGTACTATAAACCGATGGCTACATGTATGGTTACCAATCTGAAGAAGATTGACACTTCAAATTCAGAGTTGGTGGATCCTAGGATATATAGGAAGCTGATAGGGTTCTCGATGTATTTGGTCAACACCATACTAGATATTGGTTTTGTTGTGAACACCTTGAGTCATTTTATGGTGGAGTTGAGGCAGGTGCACTGGATCGTAGTGAAACATGTGCTTAGGTACTTGACAGGTACAGTGGAGTATGGATTGAGGTATATTGGAGGAGATGGAGTGGAGTTGCAAGGATATACATACTTAGATTGGGAAGGGAGTGCAGTAGACAGAAATAAAATCCCGGGGTGTTGCTTAAACTTGTAATCGGTGGTGATTACTTGGTTCAATAGGAAACAGACTTTTGTAGCACATATTTCAATAGAGACAAAGTATATGGAAGCGAGTACGGCTAGTTGTGAATCCATTTGGCTTCACAAATTGCTTACAGCGTTATTTGATCAGGAGTTGGAGCCCCGGTGATATACTATGAAAATCATAGTTGTATCAAACTCTTGGAGAATCTAGTATTACATGACAGGTCCAAGCATATTGATATCATATATCACTTCATTTGGGATAGGATCTAGAATGGAGCAATGAAGCTTCAATATATTTCCATAGATGAGCAGGTTGTAGATATTGTGACCAAGCCCTTGGAGAAAGGGAAGTTTGTGTTCTTCAGAGACAGACTTGGAGTGGTGCAGAACACCTTCCTCGCTAAGAGGGCATGTTGGCACTAGTGGTAGCATCGGACAGGTATTTCCACACAATTCTATGTGTCTAGACGTGTGGAAATCGTCCAAAGCCTTCTACTCTTGAATTTACTTTAATTAAAGGAATTATTAAAGTAAATTGTTTATCAATTAATTATGTAATTAGTTAATTAAGTTATTAAGGAACATGTTAAAAGTACTTAGCAAGCAATCTTCGCATGCAATCTAAATCTCAAGTGAGATTATAATTAGATTATAACTCATGATTATAAAAGCAATGCTAGGAAAAAGAAACTTGACACTTGAGATTATTGCGAGTAGAGGATTTACTTTTGAGAGGATTGGATCACAAAGGACTTTGATTCAAGATCTTGGATATGTGGAGAAGGAATTCCATCTAGAGATAAAGTCAAGGTGAAGAGAGAACAAAGGAAACACATGTGGTTTTTAGTCACAAGAAGCCATGGGGAAGTGTAGTGTCGTATGAATCTTTTCATATAGGTTTTCCATACATGTACATGGGTCACAGTGGAGATAGTTGCATACATACGTGGGTAACAAGAAGGAGATCACGTACACCTTGAAAAGCATTCAATTATAGTTTGTACAACAGGTCAGAATTTTCAAGGTTTGTCTGTAGTTGTGTTTCTCTCAGTGGGACATTATCCTTGTTACGAGAGCCCCAATTTAAGAATAATAAAATCATTCTTAGCATTGGTTTCCTTTGGGGATTTTTTCAGGGGCATCTACCCAAAAATTTGTTGTTCTTGTGTGCTTGATTTGGGTTTCCTTATTTGTGATTTTGTTGCATGTTTAGTTGATTACTCAGCTATGCTTTAATTCAATAAGTGATTTATTTGGACTTAACAGTGGGGTGTTGAATAGGGGGTATTTCAACATGTACTTAGGTAACATACCAAGCCTTGTTTTCTGGGACCCATTTTTGTCTTTTTTTTTTATTTACTCTCTACATTTCACTTAAGGGGCATGGGCACTCATAAGAAGTTAGTGGTTGAAAAATGGAAATGTGGTACCCAAGAATGTGCATGTGTTCTTAAAAAGTGTGCAAACATTCCATTCTCTATATCTTTATCCCCCTTTGAATCGCCATGTATATTACCAACTAGTTTTCCAAGTCATAACTTGAAAGAACGCATGTGCATTGTTAGGAACATGCATTAGTTAATAATGCATGCATAATCCTAAGTGAATGTGTAGTTCTCTATGTATTAATAAAAAAAAAGGTTGTTGGTTTCTTTTATTACCAAACTATGCTTCGCATTTCTAGGTGAAGGAGGCATTATTTTAGGAATAACCTTGTGCATTTGACTACAATGAGGACATTGTCAGTATTCAATGTTTTTTATTGATTCAAAGTAGGTTTAATAAAAAAGGAAAATTATATATTTCATAAATTCTTCAAATATAAAAATAAAAATAAAATTGTTTTATTCGTCTTCAAATGCAACATATAAATCACATTATCATGGATCCTACACATGAGTGGAACCCAAACCCACCATCACCCAATGATGAAAGACCCAACCCTAATCCCAAACCACCCGATGCAAACATTAAAATTGATGATGGCCTTGAGTCACTAAGAAACCTAATACAAGATTTTAGACTCACTAGAGAGTCTTCACGCCTTTCACTCACTATATTGCTTGAGACCATTATATCTTCCATTCTCAATACCCAAGGTCAATTATCTGATATTTATAAATACAGGTCTAATATGTTTGAATATTATAGGACAAGGTTAGATGGAAATTAGGTGATATATTTACAAATTTGAGTGACAAGATATGATGACCTTGTTTATTAACTCCATAATTGGTTTATACCCTCATATGACAAAAAAAACATATTTGCATGGACTAGTGCACATACCAACTGTTTATAGACCACTAGATGGATAGGTGGTTTATGGGTTTTTACAAACCTCCTTACACACACTAACAAGGAAGTTCCACTATATTTTCTTAGAAAATTATGGGTTGAATTTTCTTTAGGTAACCATGTCAACTACTTTGACATTGGTAAATTCTATGGGATAGGCCACAAGTTTGCACAACATCAAAAAAATGTCGAACATGACCCATTCAAAGGGACCCCCCCTCCTATGCAAAGGAATAACCCCATTTCCAAATATCTTTCAATTTCAAGTAACATTCATCAAATCCAAACCTTGATTTCCACCTTGACCCATGGCTTACTACAGCATAGCGCATTTGTTTCCTTATCCTACCAGGAGGGACCTTCAAATGATCATGGGGGGGTGGGGGTGGCCTTCAGGCCATGCAATAGAGTCTAGCTAGGTGAGGTCACATGAACAAACTATGTGTTTTAATCCTAGTTCATGTGATCGTGATCAATGCTCGAGTTGCAGGTAGACTTGTTATGGGCCAATGGAGCCCCTATATAGTATAGTATAGTTTCATGGACGAGGTTAGTATGAAATAATATTTCTAGACTTCATTATCTATATATATATTGTTGTGTTGTTTTTTGTAAATATTTGATTATTTCATGTGTGTGGTTGCTACAACCCAATAGTACTCATGCATCACCTCGAGATGCATTAGTGATAATTTCTAGCACTAATATAACAATTGCAATATCTTTCTTGATTGGTATACCTCGCACACAAGTATTTTGGAACTATAGCTTACAAAATCATATAATAAGGGATGCATGGGTAGTTGTGGCTACTTTGTGTACTTTTCTAGGTGATATCAACTTTGCTTTCATTGAATCAATTTCTTGAAAAAAAAATGTTAAATCTAGTCATGATCCCTTGTTTTATGTAGAAGATATAGATGAACCTTCTCATGTTGTTTTTTCACATGTATAGATGTATTTGATTTTTGGGTTTGTCACCAAAAGCTCCTTTACCAGTGCTATATTTAATCTTACATGAGTATAAATAGGAAAATAATGACGCTCATGGCAAACATTCCCTTTGATTTATTCTAGATCTAATAGATCTCATAAATAATTTTAATGTTCATGTTTTAGAGCCATCCACTATTATTCTTCTGTGGCTTTTTAAATTAATAAACAAAAAATATTTGATGGTGATGATTGCTTCTCTAGCAATGTAATTAAACTTTCTCCATTTATTA
>JASDQU010101606.1:165345-181058 GCA_032191745.1 Picea mariana | reverse complement strand
TTACAACTCTTTTTCCTTGTAAATGCATACAACTTATCTTCAAGAGAAATATTTTCAATTTGTGGCATTTTTATGTTTGATCCAATAAAAAATCACTAGCATCATTCACTCAAGTGCATGATTTAGGACAGTTCCATCATATCTTGTGGTTGTAAGTGATAATCAATAGAAAGTGTGGCTAAAATTAAGACATGTACTGGAATATCTTAATGATATGATCAATTTATCACGAGGATAGCTCTAATACAAAGTCTTTCCTCATAAGAATCGACACTATATGATGAATAGTTGGAATATTTTTTAATGGCTTCTAAGGGAAAGGGATGATTTTTTTAGGAAACAACAACAAGATGGAATCCAGCACTGAAGGTTACTTTTCTAGGTTGTTTTGAGTATCAAAGAGAGGAGGAGATAAATACCATCACAAAAGTAGAATATTTTTAGCAGATCTATCCATGGAAATTAACATAAACAACAAATTTATTTGCCACGAAAGGCTCATCCAAATACAAGGTTGACCCATAGTTGGCATGCATCGAGATACTTCAAAAATTGGTATGTTTTCTTTCCTTTTTCCATAGGCAGTTAGGACTATCTTGATTTCAATGGTATTGGATTTCTATATATGTAAATGGGTTAGACAACATTTTCTAAGTAGATTACAAAAACTAAATTCTTTTTATCCTTCCACATGATGGATCTGATAGATTGCTTCCATCATTGCATACTATTGGACCTATGACAACTTGTCATGTGTTGTCATTATGATACAATCTAGTCTCTCGAATAATACATTGATTTGGTTTGATTATGCTTCTCTCTTGCTCTTAGAATCTCTTGGTTGGATATTATTTTGATAGTATTGCAGTAATGTAGTTGGATTTTTTACACTTACTTTGATTTCTTGTTCACTTAAGGTGCATATTCTCCTCACTTCATTCATTTTCACTCATTGTTACAATTGTGTCAAGAATCGAATCTCAACCACCTTGATTTTTACTAAGAATTTACCCTTGCTCCTGACTACTTATGGGCATATCAAGGGAAAGTTTTTGTTTGTTGATAAATTCAATTGTTTAATATGCATATTTATTTTTTTTGGTAACAGAATACAAATCTTGGGGACACACCCTTGAGAGTAGAAGAGCACCAATCCGGATAGAGAGGCATCTAGCAGTGATGGGGAAAGATTACTATAAGTATTAGGTAGGTTTATGGGTGAAAATATGCATGATAACAAATTGGCTCTATTGTTAAGGACTTTGTCAATCCTTGATTATCTATAACAACATCAACGATATTTACTTTATTCGAAATTGATGACTACACAATTGTAGGGTTTTATCATGGTGGACAACTTAAGAAGATGTACATGATTTGACCATGCACAAGGCTCAATTTTGTGCATTAACGAATGTGAACATCTATTTTGGAACATGATTTCATATCACTACCTAAGTATCCCTCAAAAAATACATTGCAAAAGGATCTTGATTGATGATGGATGTTGAATAAATACAAAGGGTATATGATAATTTATCCTAGTTAAGAATTTTTCTCACATTAAGAAGGGAGAAGATGAAAATGCTCTCGTGTTTCATGTCATATTTTTTATAACATTTCATAAGATTCATCCATCATTCCAACCAAGGAGTGTTTTATTGGCTTATATCTTTGCTTTTGATTCAGAATTTAGTTCCATATTATGGAGTGATTACCCAACAAATTTAGGGCAAGATTTCTACGTTGCTCTAAGAGTGTAGGAATCATCTTGTTACTAAAAAGGAACGTAATAGTTGAAACCTTGCACGTGACGAAATTTCTGAAGATCAAGAATCAAGTTTACAAGTTCATTCATTGATTCTTTCCACTAATGAAGAATCCAAATTTGAAGAAGAATAGAACCAAATAATCCATGTAGATTTGATTTTATCGGAAGATCCTTAGTTTGATCATTGCTTGGATATCAAGATTGGTCATGATCTGGTTGATTTGAGGATGTTGTAGGTGTTTCAAGAGCTAGAGAAAAAGAGAGTTGGATCTTTCCTTTTCTTATTGATCACTAGTGAGGGACCATGTTCTGAGTTTTAGCCAGTAAACTTAATGGCTTACTTGACCATCAAGCATGTGAATACAACTTTTCATCTTAGAAGACTTCATGATTGGCTACATTAGAGGGTTGACTATGTTAATTTTTTCCACAAACTCAAACATGTGTTTGCATGCTTGCATTGGTCATCCAAGTATGTTGATTATCATGGTAGGTATAACAAACTTTCAAAATAAGAGATTTTTGGCTTCATATAAAATAAAATAAAAAAATGTTTTGTTTTTATTTGGCTAGGAATTTATCGTCAATTTTGATCTATTTTCCTTTTGTTTGTCTTCATTCTCATCCATATATATTTATTTTCATATTTTTTATGTTATGTATTTCCTTGTATTTCCACTTTTAATTACTCTTAGATTAGTCGGTTATGGCCTCTGAGAATAATAAGTTTTTCTATCCATGCATGAGCATCAATAAACCCTTGATTATCCATGTTTCCTTTCTTTTTCTGCTAAATTTTGTTATCTTGAGTCAAATTACCAAATTTGATATCATATGATAATTGGTCGTTCCTTGAGAATTGGTCTAGGTCAAGCTTGGATGAGGGTATCATACCTTTCATTCAATTTCCTTGGTTTGGTATTGATTTTAGTAGGTGTGGTAGTGTTGAAGAGACAATATCATGAGTCTCATGTCACCTTATTGTCTTGTCTCTTCATATGATTCATCAAGTCAACCCATGTTGGTCATTGTCTCATCCATCCATAGGGACATGGCACCATACGGTTGTGCTTCATCATTTTTCTCTTTGTGCTAGGGGAAAGGTTTTCATCGATGTCTTTCTCTTAGTAAATCATTCCTCGTCAACTCCAGCATATCATTTGAGGATTGATCCAAAATCCAAATATCCCCGATGGTTGTTAGCCTCAATAGTGGTCTCACACTAACAGGACTTAGCACCATTGGGTCTTGATTGAATGAGCTTCATTAGTGTTTTAATTTAGCTCATTTTTCACATTGATGGGTTGTGTGTGTGCAATAGATACCATTATCCTTATTGGTGGGTTTCTTTATTCCTGGCAGATTTTTTCATCATTGGCATTTTACCGACTAGTTGTCTCCTAGTTTTATACTTCAACTCATTTTCTATAGTGAGGAATGTACACAATAAGTGGGTCGCAAGTTGTTGTTGTGGATGGGAATGTGTGGTTTTTTCATCATTCAATTTCATCAGTCTAGGCGCCATGAATTTGACTCCATTACCTAGTGGACAGGCACTTGGATACATGCCAAATTTTCATGAATTAGTTTTCAAAGAATTAGAGTATAGATATTCAATGGTTCTTGACACCCAACGAGGGGATGTCATCCCCTTGATTCCCCATTGTTAACCCCCATATTTTCTTGCACAATTGGAGGGTTAAGAAAGTCTAATGAGACTACATTCATTGACATACAAGATGTTTTTATCTTATTAACGTATATTTTATATGTGTTATGTTTAGCAACAATCTCATAGTGGTTACCTTCATTTTTAACATTTTTTTCTTTTTTTGGAGCTATACTACTTTTTTGGGCATGTATATACTTAGCAGTTCTATTTTTGGTAGGTAAAAGATTTGATTTCATGATTCTAGTGTGTAGTAGTGTAGTGGTTTATAGGTTCTGGTTGTTAAAGGATGGTGAGTCAAGTGCAATGCTAAGCAAGTAGAATGTTCCCCCAGAGTGACATGAGGTGGATAGTTGGAGGTGTTTTATTTACATTGAGGTTCCAAAATTTCCTTATGCCAAAACCCTAGTTTGAATTGTTGTGTTTAGTTGTCATTATAGCTTAGTTTGAATTTCCATAACCACAAATCCCCTTGTTATCTTTTTTAAGTCAAACCCAACTTGTTTGGTTAGTTAAACTTACTAATATTTCCTAACTCTCCCAATAAAAAATATTTAAAAAACTTGTTATTATATAGCCCTAAGTCAAAACCCTCATGCTAATTTTATCAATCCTTAAATATTTCTTTATCTTTATTTATCTTTTCGTTTCATGCAAATAGCCTTAATTCCTTGTTCAATTTTCCTTAACGAAAAGTGAGCATGAGCAATATTTAGAAACCTTATTTTAACTTATCATCTATAATTGAAATTCTTTTTAGTTTTATCCAACCCAACCCTAGGTCAAATGGTTATGCTATTATTGTCAAATCCAATCCCTATTTCAACCTCATTTAGTTACAACAGGTTGTGAAATTTTTGGAATGCTTCTTTCAAAAGGAATTTTGTAGGGGTCATTGAAGGTTGATTCAGCTATAATTTGTCCTTTTCAAGCATGATTTTAGCCTGACATCCAAGGAAATTCATGGTGGATTTTGGGAGGGCATTACAACTCCTTTTCATTTTCAATGCATAGGGAAGGGACAGAATTCTTTCCCAGAGAACTCACCTCAGGAGTATCATATGTCTTAGCTTGTGTTAAAACATTAATTATCTATTAACTCATATTAATTGTTTATTAACACATGTAGATATTCGTGTCAGATTGTGCACCCACTTTATGGGAGTGACTCGTCCTATTCCCTTGCAGGTTGACAGGATTTGTCGCAACCATTTATTATTGCTAGGAAAGAAATGGATTATTCAAGACTGCAGCCTGCAAAGAATAAACTTGCAAACCAAGGGATCATTGAGTATCTTCCATCCTTGGGAACTGATGAGTAATATGATCTCCCCCACAAAGCTTGTAGGGAAACTTATACTTTTTCTTCTCCTTGGTGCCCCCAGCATTGGTATCTTGGGTTGTAGGAGTCCCTTTCTCAGAGGAAGCAGTAGACTTCTTCTTGTTCTTCTTCTTTCTTCTAGGTTGCTAAGGATTCTTTGATTGTGTGTATTGCATCGAATTCACCTCAGAGGTCTAAGTAGGGGTATAAGTAGATTGATTTTCAGGAACAGTAGAAGCGGGTTTAGTAGATATGGTCATTTGACTAAGCTATCCACTTAACTGACCAATGGAAACAGAATAAGTAGAACCGACCACGCTATTAGCATTGAGGTCTTGGGTTGGGTATTTGAGGATCAGTTGACGATCATTAAGCATGTGGAATAATGTAGTATAATGTGCCAGACTGAGAATAGATAAGATCTATATGTTGGGCACAACGGATAAATTTCTTCTCAGTGAATGCCCCGACCAAAGCCACATCCTTGGAAATTGGAGGTAACAAAGACTTAATAAACCAATCTACCAATAGTTCATCAGGAATCTGAGCTTTAATAAGCCATCGACGTCATCTCCATTCATGAATGTGATCGGAGATGTGAGTGGAAGTGTTTTGACACAATGATGTCAAAAGTTTAGTTCCAGTTTCATATCGTATAGGTAGCTGGAAATGCATAAGAAAATCCATTGCCAAGGAATTATTATTGCTTAATGAATAATTGGGTAACTCAATGTACCATTTGGCAGCACTTTTGATTAGGGTACGCTGGAAAAGACTAAATTGAATGTTATCATCTATAAAAGAGTTCAAAGAACACCAAATATGGTAATTCATAATGTATTGGTACATGCTAGAGCAAGGGGGATATCCTCGTACCTTCTCACTAAGGTTATCAAAGGGACTCTGACACGCATGCATTGGAAAATTAAAAAAAGGCCCCAGACCCTGCTTTCTAGAATAGAACTTATGAGACTTCGCTATGTCACTTCCAAAAGCGCCCAGCAAAATATCCTCTTTGGCTTTCGCCCTTCATGCCATGAATATTTGTCCACCTTTTCATTTTGAATAAGGCAGGTCTTTTTACTCATAGTGGTCTTCTTTACTAAAAGATGGTAGTAAATACCTTATGATTTGCCTCTCCTCCCCAACCCAATAAGGAAGGAAGGTAAAGCGAGACAGAGTAGTCTCTCTCTATCTATGTCTTTACAAGACAAGAAAGAATGGTTTGATAACAATCACTAGGTATCACTAGGAAATGTCTTTATAGGGCGATAATGAGGGTCTTTACAGGACAGGAAAGAATTTTTCAGTCACTAGGTAATGAAAGTTCGGTAACTAGGTAATATACTTAAGATTATGAAATATTTTCCACTAGTCTTAGTGAAATTGGTGTGAAGGAAGAGAAGATAATACTAGTCTTCTTCTTTATATATGTAATTACGCTTTAGCGCCTCTTTCTAGCATATAAAATTGAAATATTGAAAGAAGATCCAGACGGTCAAAAGAAAGATTTGATTATCTTTCAGATCCTTTCACTTACTTTTACGAGCCCTGAAAGAAGGAAGGCTGGGGAGCAACCTTCTATTCCTTTTTCTCCACAAGATGATTCTTTAGAATTCGTATAAGACAATTATTTTCATATAAGATATCTACTAAAGAAATGTAATATTGAGATTGAAATACGTTACTTTCCAGGGAGTGATGTCTTCTCTTTAGTCACTCTCTAGTTACCAACATGATACGAGTATTTTAGGTGAGAGGAATCAATATTTGAAGGGTAAGAAATAGAAAATAAAGATTGGCATGATATACTTCTCTGGCTGGGGCATCGTAGATTAAGAGGCTACGAACCCCATTTTATGGATTTCACTTTTTTCGCTTGTCTACATCGGACAAGGAATTGAAGCTTGTTTGTTGAGGACAAGGGATTTGTCACTCGCCCTCCCTTTGGTCAGGCAAGGAAGTGAAATTTTCCGCATTGGACAAGGGTTAGAAATGAACTCTCGACTAAGAGGAGAGGAATTTCACTACCTTAGGACAGTTAGAGTTACTACTATCGTTTATCGGGGCATCCATCTGATGCATTATTTCCTATACAGTAGGCATTGAACCTACTTCACACCACACCAAATTCCCATCAATTGACGAATAACTTGGGACTTTTATGTCCTTGGCCCTTTTCCCAATGCGGACAAGCGACTACGTTCCTATATTTATAATACTTATGATCTGTGGTGTTTTTATGTTTGATCCAATGAGAATTCACTAGCATAATTCACTTCAGTGCATGAGTCAAGACAGTTCCATCATATCATGTAGTTGTAAGTGATGATTAGTACAGTGGGTGGCAAAGATTAAGAATTGTCGGGGGAGAACTAGATGATACTAGCAATTTCTCACAAGAGGATATGCCTAAGCTAGATTATTTCCTCATAGGAATCAGTGTTATAGGATGAATGGTTGGAAATATTTTCAATTATTTCTAAGGAAAAGGAACGATTGTTTTAAGAAATAGCAACTACATGATGAATTCCAACACTGAATAGGCAGATTTGAGTAACAGAGAGAGGCGTATATAAAGGCAAGTGCTAAAGTAGAATAGTTTTAGAAATTTTATCCTTAGAAATTGGCATAAACAACAATTTTATTTGCCACAAAAGGCTCATCCAAACAGCAGGCTAAACCACAATTGGCATGCATGTAGAGCCAGTCAACATTAGTATGTTTTCTTTCCTTTTTTATATAGGTATATATGGATATCTTGATTTCATTCGTGTTGGAATTGTATATGTGCTAAGGGAGAAGACATTGAGAGGGTTATATAGTATTTTCAGAGTAGATTATATCAGTTGAGTTCTCATCATCCTTCCACCTCTTAGATCTAATAGACCACCTCTATCATTGCATACTATGGGACCTATGGAATCCTATCATGTGTTGTCACTATGATATAATCTAGTCTCTTGAATAATACATTAGTTTGGTTCAATTATGCCTTCTCTTTGGCTCTTAGAATCACTTGGTTTAATATTAGTTTGATAGTATTGTAGTGATTTGGTTGGATTTCATGCCTTACTTTGATTTTTTATTCACTTAAGGAACATAGTATCCTCATTTCATTTATTTTCACTCAATGTTACAATTGTATCAAGAATGTGATCTCAACCACCTTGATTTTTACTAAGAATTTACCCTTGATCTTGACTACTTACAAGCATATCAAGGGCAAGTTTTTGTTTGTTGATCAAATGGATTGTGATGAAAATTTCTTAGTTTGATAACAACATACAACCCTTAGGGACACCCCCCTGAGACCATAATACCACCAGTATGAATAGATTGGCATCTAATGGTGACAAGGCTTAATTGCCTATAATTATTAGGTAGGTGTATTGATGTATATCCATGTAATAACATGCCCAATCCATTTTATTCAAGCATTACACTTTTTTCCAGTTTCTCTTCACCATTCATTAATCCTTTATTATACAGGTAACTACTTGGGAGTCTCCTATATTTTCAACTCATGCATTCCCTAACATTGTTTTTAGTTGAGTGTGTCTCTCAGTTCTCTCAAGATCCTCATAAGAGTCACTCAAGGTAACAATGTGTATTTTGAGGTACATTCAACATATTACAAATTTTATCATTCAATACACCTCTAGTCCTTATCAGCTTGTGGGTTTCACTAAATTAGATTGGACCAAATTAATGGATGATCAATAGTATACATATGATTTTTTTTATCACCTTGGTTCTACTCCTATATGTTGGTCTTGCTAGAAGCAATCAATAATTTCATTATATTCTGCAAAAGTTGAGTTTCATGCTACAATTCTTGCTAGTCAAGAAGTTCTTTCACTTTGGCGACTAATGACAAAGTTCATCCTCCAAATGGATCATCCCACTACTATTTAATGTGATAATCAAAGTGACACACACATTTCTCACAACCTAGTGGAGTATCAATGGAAAAAATACATTGAGATCCACATGCACTTCATTTGGAATCTCATACAAGATGGTATACTCAACATGAATCGTTTTCCTCCTGAAGAGAAAATTGTCAAACATATTCACTAAACCTTTGGCATTGAATCATTTTCTTTAGTTGTGATTGAAGCTTGGGGTGATGAAATTTTTACCTTGGGTGTCCTCTTGATTCCTTCTTCCTTCACATGTTTTTATGTTACTTTCTCTCTTTTGGGGAGGAGTTTTCGTCCTACGTTTTTTTTTTCCTTTTCTGAGCTTATAAGAGTTTGTACTGTTGACACTAGTGGTAGCATCGGACATGTATTTCCACATAGGTCTATTTGTATAGACATGTGGAAATCGCCCAAAGCCTTCTACTCTTGAACTTAATTCAATTAAAGGAATTAAAGTAAATTTCTTTTATTAATTAATTATGTAATTAGTTAATTGAGTTATTAAGGAACATGCTAAAAGTACTTAGCATGTAATATTAGCATGCAATATTTGCATGCAATCTAAATTTCAAGTGATATTAGAAATAGATTATAACTTGCGATTATAAAAGCAAGGCTAGGGTGAAGGAGAAAGACAATTGACACTTGACACTTGACACTTGACACTTGAGATTCTTGAGAGTAGAGGATATACTTTCGAGAGGATTAGATCATGAAGGAATGTGATTAAATATCTTGGATAGGTGGAGAAGGAATTCCATTTAGAGATCGGGTCAAAGAGAAAAAAGAACAGAGGCAACGTAAGTGGTTTTCAGTCACAGGAAGCCACGAGGAAGTGTCACGTTGTACGAATCTTTTTGTACATGTACGTGGTTCACAGTGGAGACAACCATGTACATACGCGGGTGACAAGAAGGAAAATTGTGTATACCTTGAAAAGCATGCAATTTTGGTTCGTACAACAGATCAAACTTTGTCAGGTTTGTTTACAGTTGTATTTATCTCAGTGGGCCATTATCTTTGTTATGGGAGCCTTGATTTTATCATACTAAAATAATTCTCAGCACTAGTTTTCCCTTGAGGGTTTTTCTAGGGGTATCTACTCGAAAATTTGGTTTTCTTATGTGCTTGATTTGGTTTCCTTATTTATGATTATGTTACATGTTTAGTTGATTACTCAACAGTACTTTAATTCACTAAGTGATTTATTTGGACTTAAAAATTGAGTGTTAAGTAGGAGAAATTTTAACATGGCATCAGAGAACATGCTCTTAGGGGAATTTATAACTCATATCCATAGCAGATTCATAACAATGCAGGAAAAATCGAAAAATGGATTTTAGGGAAACGGTCATACTCATGCAGGACTTAGTTGTACGCAGGTCATAGAAAGCACATTCGCATACATACATAGGAGGATTTGAGCACATTCACGTATACACAGGTTACAGTGGGAACAATTGTGTACATATGCGGTTCACAATGGTGACAGTCACATATATACGTGGGTTACAATGGTGACGGTCATGTACAAGTCTATATAGGTCAGTACAGGGGTAGTTTTCAGTAGCAGGTTATTTCCAAGGAAGTTTATCAGGTATTAGGGATGGAAAAAATATCGTTAAGAGTTGGAGATAGACTGGATGGAGCATCCAACTTCCTATCTTATAAAGCAAGAGTAACTTTGGCATTGAAGGAGTATGACCTTTGGGAGTTAGTGGATAAAGTAGTTACTCCACTGACAGATCTGATATCTTTGGAATATCACAACAAGAAGGAGATCAAAGCATAAAGGGTCCTCCTATATTTCATGAAGGATCATCTAATCCCTCACCTAAACATGAAAAAGATGGCCAAAGAGATTATTGATGCCTTCGCAAGTTTATTCCAGAGCAAGAACATGAACAAGAAGATGATATTAAGGAATAAATTGAGATCAATGCAGGTGTATAGATCTGATAATGTTACCATCTATCGCATGAGGATCACACATGTATGTGATCAACTTGCATCCATAGTGGATAAAATGGAGGAGGAGCTCGTGAATGTGGCATTGAATGGTCTTCACAAGTCATGGGAACCATTTGTCAAGGGGGTTTGTGCTTGGGAAAATATCCCATATTGGCAAAGACTTTGGAATGATTTCATCCAAGAAGAGATTGGGGAGGAATATAAGAGTAGAAAGAAGGGAGATAGTGAAGAGAACTTGGCTCTTTCAACAAGAAAATTAAGGGAAAAGGAAAGAGTTCTAGAAAGAAAGGTAACAGTGTGATCCATATTTATGATCGGAACAAAATGAAACCATAAATTTATAATGTAATATCCCAAGGTCAAGCCTCAGTTGTAATTGTGTATTGTAAACCTATTTGATAGGTTGGTGAGCCAAGTTATTATAAGATAGGAGGCTTATTAGATGATTAGGCCGGTGATCCTAGACGCAAAGGCCAATGAGCCTATTTTTGTATATGTAACAATCATATCATTAATATAATACATCGTTGCATGTAGACCGACCATGATAAATGAGGACGGTGGACTAAGCTCCACTGGGTAGGGAAAGGGATAGGGTTGAGAGGCAAGGAAAGAGGGGATTAATACAAGGGAATATTATAATGTATTTTCTGAAAATACTAAAGTTAGGAAATAAAACCAGTTATCCTAAGTTTGTTTGGGGAGAGGAACAAACTCCAAGTTGAGAGGAACAAACTCCTAGAAGATCCAAGTGTCACCTAGGACACATGCATATTTATGTGGGAATTTCCACTATTGTTTGGGTCGCTCTCGCCATTCTGGACCTCTCACGATTCTTGGCATCCCTTGTCCAGTTCGCGCACACATTGAGCATGCACGCAGTCACCCCTTTTTCTGTCATTGTTGAACCCTCTGCCATGGTGAACCTCTGTAATTGCACACTCTAGTATTTTCATGAGCCCGTACGTTACCTTACCTGAGTTCTGTTGCTACCTACACATGTGTCCATAACCAAGTTGGTGTTGTTGTTGTTGACACCTTACTGGATTGGATTAGGAGCTGGAATGAAGAAGTTGGTTTTCTAGCCTGTGAGAAACTCTCTCTAGGTGAGAGAAGTTGTTGGGGAAGCGAGTTCTCCTAAAGGGATCCCAGCAATAGCTATAGCGCTCCAATAATTCTTGATTCATCCTGTTGTTGAAGCTACGGAAGGGAAGTGGAGCAGCTGATGGATTGTTGGACAGTGAAGGTGTATACTTTCTGGGGTGGGACAGGGATGTAGGGAATGAGAGGCTATGAGTTGTGTGTGTGAGATGGCTCCTTGGAGGAAGTCTGAGGCTGTGAGATCTGTGTGTAAGTTGTCATGTGAGCAACTCTCTCCAATTGAGAGAGGTTGTTGGGGAAGTGAGTTCTCTTGGAGGGAGCCCAGCAACAGTTATAGTGCTCTAAGAATTCTTGATCCAGCTTGTTGTTGAAACCCTGGAAGGGAAGTGGAACAGTCGATGGATTGTTGGACAATGAAGGTGTATACTTCCTGGGGTGGGACAGGCATGTGGGGAATGAGAGGTTGTGAGTTGTGTCTGTAAGTTGGCTCCTTGGAGGAAGTCCTTCCTATTGACTGTGCAGTTTCATGTTGTCCCTACCTAGACTAGGAATCCCTTTTCTCAGGTGGAGTTTAGTCCCATCTCGAGGGTGACCCACTGCTAAGAGTGATGAGCAGCATGGTCTATGGTTGGGAGGTTCGCGGAAGGTTTGCACATAGTTGGTGTACTTCAATTAAAAGATAACTACCATTTCCATGTTTGGTTACATGTTGTGTATTTATATAGATTGTTATGTTTATGGGTTTTTCCTGTGAATATTGAATGTATGTTTTTATTGTTATTTCAGCATTATGTTGTGTGATAGCAAAATGTAATTCATCTGTTAAATTTATATGTATTGTGTCTTCCGCAAAGTTTAATTGAGGCATAGCCCAACAAGCTTCTAAGGCTAGAATTTACAAAAGAATGTTTTCAGATCTTGAACAGAGCAGAATTAAGGTAGCGTGGTCCAGCCTGGGTGGTCAGTGACGTTACAAAATGGTATCAAAGAATGATAGTTTCAAGTAGCATGACTGGCCTGGGTGGTTGGTTGTGTTACAACCGTTTTGAGAACAGTTTGGTTTTGATTTAGTGGTGTTTACCCTAGCAAGGGTGGTCGGGGGACATTACAAATAATATTAACACAAAGACATAGTGAACAATAACAGAGATACATTAAAACTTGAATTCTATTAAATAAGAAATATGTTGAAAACTGTAAAATGCAGACTGAAAACAAGCTTGCTAGAATGGTGGCAGCTTATCTCTAAGAAGAGATGTGACACCTACGCTCATTCACAAGAAGATGAGTACAATGAGGATATGAAGGAATTTTTACAATAAAAATTAATTCCTAAACCCTAGATATCCAAAAACCTAACCCTATGAGATGAAGCACCAAAAGTCATGTGGACCCCGTTGGGGTAAGTTAGTACATCAACTTTCCAGGGTCGTAATGTTTTCATACGATCTTGTTTAGGGTGCACGATAGCTCGTTGGAAAGGCCTTGATGAGGAGCTTCATTTAGGGGGATCAATAAGAACCTTTGCTTATCATCAAGGTGCCCGATCGTGAAAAAACGTTGTTTAGGCCGTCAAAATGGCCTCGAAAGTTTGGGACCTGAAAAGATGCTAAAAATAGTAAGTTGCCAAAAAACTATTTTGAGCCAGCTGGAAAAGGTGGGTGGCCATCGAGATTCTCCTGGATCAATCTTCCCCCATTAGGAATCAATGGCCTGCATTGCATTGATTTCCCCCATCATATGAGGAAACTTTTGTTGAATTTGGCCCTAGGTGAGCCACTTTCCTTGGTGGAAAAGCTGCCCTACTTTGACAACCCAATAAAGTTGGATCCTCTGTTGGCGAGTTCCCTTGACTTGTGTGTCCACGATATGATCAGTGGATGCATGTTCCATGTAGTCATGGTTGATCTATGTTGGTGTCAATTGTTTTGTTACCTTCGAGGTGTCCAATAATGGTGGAAAATAAGGCCAAAGGAGGTCCACATTGAACACTGGGTGCAAGACAAGGAAGGGGGGAAGGTTGAGCTCAAAAGCATTATAACCCACAACCTTGGTGATGTTTTAAGGTCCATAATGGAGTAGATGAAGCTTCTGATGAGGCCATGTAAGGCATTCTTTCTGCAAGTGCAACTAAACTTTGTCTCCCACCTAAAAGTAGTGTGGCAGCTGGTGTTGATCATGGTGTCACTTGTACTTAGCATTAGACTTATGTAAAATATCTTGAACTCGTTGGCAGATGTGTTGAATCCTGTCAATTAACCAGGTGGCCTTGTTAGCTTCAGTCAGAGCATGCGACGACTCTGTCTGGGTGGCCGCAAGGGGTAGTGCAACATCCATGGGACCCAATGGTTGAAATCTTAACCCCACTTGAAAGGGGCTATGGTCGGTTGAGCTATGTATGGATCTGTTGTAGTTGTGTTGAACATAGGGAAGACTCTCATCCCAAGTGCAGGGTTGCTTGGAATTATACATGCGCATGATCCGCATGATCATCTGGTTGACGACCTCGGTTTGGCCACCTGTCTAGGGGTGGAAGGTAGTGGACTTGGTGAGCTTGGTGTCCAGCAATGACTAGAGGCTCAACCAAAATTTTCTAAGGAACCGGTTGTCCCGATATGAGATAATGGTTTGTGGGATCCCAAAGTGTACCCACATGCATTCAAAGAAGAGCTTGGCAATGGCCTCTGTTGTGATGCTCTTCTTACAGGTGACCATAATCACCATCTTGTAAAAGTGATCAATAACCACAAAAAAACAGTCATTTCCCCGCTTGGTGGATGGAAGGCCTGACATGTAGTCCATTGAGATGGATTCCCAGGGATTTTCAGGAGTCGGAAGAGGGGTGTACATGTCTTGTTTCTTAGTGGCCGATTTTTAAATAGTGCAGGTAGTGCAGGACCAGATATACTTGTTGACATCATGTCAAAGTTCCAGCTAGTTGAAATGTCATTGTAGCACTGCCATTGTCTTTTCCATGCCAAAGTGTTCTGCCACACAACTATAGTGGGATTCCAAAATTACCTTCGCTCACTCGCTTGATGGAATGAAGAGATGGCCCAGATGGCACAACAGACCGTCTTGAATATGGAAATTAGTGATAGCTATGTTTTCACCCAACATTTGGTAGGTGTTTGCGAAGTCAGGATCTATCTCATAGAGGTGGGTCCATTCGTAGTTCTTGTGGTTGCAAGAGTCTAGCACTGTGGTGAGTGTTGTGGTTGGAGGTCGACTGAGGCAATCAATGACTCAGTTGGTACTTCATGTTTTATACTTGATGTTGAGGTCGAACTATTGCAAATATGTGAACCACTTCTAATGGTGGTCATTCTGCAATTTTCCTTGTGTCTACATGAACTGGAACGGCTTATGATCAGTGTGGATGATTGTCTCCTTCCCGAGAACGTAATGCCTCCACTGGCAGCAGGCTTACACAATGGAGTACATTTCTTTGTTGTAAGTAGGGTACTTACATACAACATATGATAATGTCCCACTATGATAGGCCAAAGGGTGGTCGTGTTAAGTGAGGACTACGCCCACAGCATAGTTTGAAGCATCTATCTCGATATCAAAGAGATGTTGCAGGTCAGGTAATGATAGCATTGGGGCTGAGCACAAGCGTTGCTTCAAAGCATCGAACACTTTCTATTGGGATAGGCCCCACACAAATTTTTCCTTACCACCACCCCTGGTTATTTGGATGAGTGCCCATGCAATATGGGAGAATCCCAACATGAACCTGCAATAGAAATTGGTAAGGCCTAAGAAGCTTTGAATTTCTGTAAGCGTGGTTGGGGCTGGCCAGTCACAGATGACTTGGATCTTGGTTGGCTCAAAATTCACACCATATGCATGAACAAAGTAACCTAGGTATTGGACCATGTCCATGATGAAGGATCATTTTTCCAAGTTGGAATATAGCTTGTGTTTCCATAGAGTGTGTAGAACCTATTG
>JASDQU010101606.1:140867-154273 GCA_032191745.1 Picea mariana | reverse complement strand
CAACATATATAAAACTTGCTTTCCCTAAAACTATTAGATGTTTTCCTAAACAAATTATAGTGATGACATAAGAAATAAAAATATAAGAGAGTAACATTGCTATGAGAAATGAGCATGGGGTTGGGGGTTTATATTGGTATTTAAGAAAATAATATCTAACATATATATTTGTGCAATGAAGTTTTACGTTTTTTTATAGATATGATTCTTAGTGAACATGCACCATAAACTTTACCATGCAAAAATATCAAGTAAATGATTGCATGACCTTCAAGAATGTTATTTCTAAGGTGCTAAACTCATAATTTCATTCCATCATCAATGGAAAATTTTGAAAAGAAATGAATTTGGGGTCAAACCTTGACAAATAAGAGAAGTACAAGGTTTTGATAGGCATGGTAAGTTTTCTGCGAGTGATAATACAAAGGAATGTTATAGTATTTGACAAAAGAGTCTCACAAATGAGAAATGATTGTAAAATTTGGAATGTATATCAATGATTCCCAAGGTACATTGATTTTGAAGAAATTTGCTTCTCCAAAATTTTTTTTTTTTAAGAATGGATTCTTTATGGAGAAAGGATTCTTAAATACTATTAGTTGAATTCAAGAAATGTGCTAACTCCAAATTCGATGTCTTGACCTTTTCTCCAACTTCTCATATGGTTTGACCGTTGCCTCATCTTCATGCACTACAACCATTTTAACATGGATGTTTTTCCAACATCTCTAGCTCATTTGACTTTTCAGCCGATGTATATTTTAGCACATCATATTGTGGAACAAATGCCTTACCTATAAAGATGATCATGTTAAGATTTTCTATCAAAAATGTTTTTTTCTCTTTGAGGTATTCGTTTCTTCTTCTGATTGAGATATTATTAAATACACTTCATCAAGTTTTATACTTAATTAGGACAAATCCATCTCCTTTCAACTAAAGGCTTATGTTAGGGAAACATCTAGAGGAAATTATGTGTCATCGGATTATGAGAAAACTCTTTAATGCATATTCAAAACATAGTATTGTGTTCAACATATACTCCAGGTCTCACACCCAATAGTGTGGTCAAGCATAGTTACGAATGCCACCACGCCACCAAAGGGAGAATTATTTATAATATCAGGGGGGAACCCAAGACACAGAAAACGCTAATAATGCATTTCGTTTCGGAGGTCCTACGGGCGTCCCCCCGCTCTCTTACTGCCTTAACCTCGTAGCAGTACTTAGGTTTCTCTTATCTGGCATCTCCCCTCGGTGAATGCTTAATAACTATCCACCCCAATAGCAGTACTCAGGGTTAGATCCCCCAGCGTCTCCCCTTAATAACTGCTCAATACCCACCTCGTCATGATAGCACCAATTCAGGGTCTTCCCATACCACGCCTTATACTTCACAATAACCAAATGCACATGATCTTGTAGAGAAGAAATTATTGGCATGTCTAGATCAGTAACAAAGATTTCATCTTGAATTGTTTCATTAATAGTAGTAAAAAACTTCTTTGACATGGCATACAAATTCATAATGATTAAGAGTGCATCTCCAAAGTGCCTTTCGTCACTTATTTTCATTATAAGAGTGATCTATGAACAATATTCAACTCAATGCATAAGGATTTTCTTTTTGGTAGAACATTGAGTCTGTTGGGAGAAAGTGTCATTTGTGAGAACTATAAACTAATTCAGTGGTAGAGAGTGATAGGCTAATATCTTGGCCTGACAAATCTCTAGTGGTATTGATCGATAGACCTTGTTGGAAAAATCATTAATAAATTTGGGAAACAAATAGAGAATAAATTTGTGGTAGAATCCAAGTATAATTGTAACACCTCGCTCTATTGAGAACACCTTTATTGACATAGTCTTGAGGACACTTGCATGCAAGTGATCCGATTATGGTATATTATGATTTCGTTTCGATTATGGGTTATATATGACGATGATGTTTTGTTGTGACTTATTTTTATATTGATGTATATATATTGGCAGATGCTATTGACGATTTTTCTTAAGTGTGCAGGGCACATGACAGGTTATGGATGTTGATGCCATGTAATGTCCCTTTCCAAATAGGAGCTCCAGAGAGGAGGTTTAATGGTCTAAACCACCCCGTTAGACTATAGCCAAGACCAAAGAGGGGTAAACAGGGTTACTAGAGGTCATTCCAGTCACAGGTGTTATATTCGGAAAGTGACATTGAGCTAAAAAGGGTTAAAAGCGTTTTTAAGTCATTATGAGCTAAAAATAGAAGTCAACAGTAAATTAGGGTTTCAACAGTGATTTAGGGTTTTGGAAGTCAACAGTGAATTAGGGTTTCAGCATGATTTAAAGTTTTGGAAAGATTTAAAGGAAGGTTCAGTGACCTAATTCATCATTATGCAGTTTATGACTTGTCATTGAGGAGAAGAGGCGCATCTCAGGAGAGATAGTTCAGTGGATTCTAGGAGGAAGACACCAGTTGGTTGATTTCGGTGTTGAGAGACACACCCTAGTCACTGGGAAGATCATTTAGGTTTTCCATCATTCTTCAACAGTAGTTACAGAGTGTTCAGCAGCAAGGGTGCATTCATCCAAAGTGAGGGCACAGCTTCTGAGAGGGTTTTTTGTTGACTTATCGCAACCAGGGATAATTCCAAGATTTCCCTCCAACCCATTTGAGAGGAGGGCAAGGTGCATATTTTTCCTATTTCGTCATCAGATTCCAACAGAGGAATCAATTGGAACACGGTTTCCAGACTTGGACATGCGACACTTTTGGTGGGCACATTTGGGGTTCCAGAGAGAGCATCAGACCAGATTCAAGGAAACCCTTCCAACACATTTCCCAGTAGACCAAGGCGATCGTTTTGAGACATATATTGTCTGATTTCGATGGTGGAATCACTAAGATGCATTTTTCCAAAAGAAGAGGGGCGCATTCCCCCAGGGGTATCCATCCAGGGTCCAGATTCATCAGCAGAGGGGTTCGACAGATACCAATACTGAGGACTAGAGCAGGGCACATCATTTGGGACAGTTTCCAGGCCATTCCGAGAAGTATAGCTCCTAGGGCGAACTTTCCAAACTTCCAACAATTACCGTCAGAGCTACCATAGTCCCAGTGCATCCATTGATTCCACAGTGCTCCCATTTCCAGGTATTATCATTTAGTTGCTTATTTGTATTTCGGATAATATCCTTTATATGTTGATCTAGTCGAGTATTGTCAGTTTATTCATCCGCATTCGGCCATTTTGTAATCCACAGAGATATCATAATACAAACTTTGCAGTCCTTTGTCGCATTTATTATTTGTATGATCATTTATATGTTGTAGACCATTGATACTACACACACATTAGCAGCATTTCCTAAACTAGCTAAGTCAGAAACATTG
The DNA here is from genome assembly GCA_032191745.1 of Picea mariana. Lineage (NCBI taxonomy): Eukaryota > Viridiplantae > Streptophyta > Pinopsida > Pinales > Pinaceae > Picea > Picea mariana. Next base: position 150,894 of record JASDQU010101606.1, on the reverse strand, counting down.
CAATGGTATCATATCTTTAGTCCTGCCAGCCTGTGACTAAAGACAATGAGTGCAGCAGAAGACCTAGAGGGTCATGAACATGTAGGTGACGAATATGTCACTTACAGCAGGCATAAGGAAAGAAGGCATAGGCTTGATTTTACCCCTTTTCCTCCTAGGTCAGAGGAAGAGGAAGAGGCACACAGAGAAGCAGAGAGAAGGGTAGAGCGCGATGCAGAGAGGATGGTAGGAGACAAATATGAGAGACCAGAGGGCAGTGGCAATGCCCCCGTAGATCCAGAGATAGATTTCATGCAGGTTATCAATGATATGTTAGCTAGTCAACAGACCATGTCTCAGTCTTTGGGATAGGTGGTTGATATATTGGCTAGAGTAGGAATCCCAGACACACAAGTCCCACATGCAGCATAGGGGAACTCAGGAGCAGGCAGTAGACCCTAGTCACCCTCTCGCACATACACCTCTGCGAGTAGGATTCCCAGACCCTTGTTTCCCATTTTCCAGAGGGCACACCTGGTAGCATCACCGCCACCGATAGCACAGAGGCCACCCACTCATGCAGACGAAATTGCAGAGTATAGGAGGGAGTACATAGCATTGGGTCATGACTTCCATCAGGACATGACCTTAGTCGAGTACTCTGGACTCAGACTCAGGAACCACCCCAGAGAGCTGCAGAGGGGAGGACCACAACAGCAGCAGGGGCATGACCTCGATTTCATCCGAAAAGTTGGGAAACTCACCATCCCTTCTTTCGATGGATCGTCCAAATACACTGCCAGAGCTTGGGTACAGAAGCTAGACACGTATTACAAGCTCAACCAGATGATTGAGATAGAGGCCATCAGTTTCGCAACCTTACACTTGGAGGGTGAAGAACACGAGTGGTGGTATCATGGAATAGTGACATTGGGTCATAGACACATTACCTCCTATAGGGAGTTTACAGACAGGCTCATAGACAAGTTTGACAAGAAGGATCCCAAGATACACTTTAGGGATCTATCCCAATTGAGACAAACTGGCACAGTAGAGTCATTCATCACAGAGTTTCAGTGGGTAGTCATGGTAGTGACAAATATATCAGAGCCCAGGTTGATCATGATATTCACAGAAGGACTCACAGATCCTTTGAGAGGATGGGTGAAGGCATACAAGCCACCCACTTTGCAGGATTCCATCCTTCACACTCGAGATCTGGAAGACTCAGTGTCAAAGACTAAAACTTTCTCCAAACCATTTTTGCCTTAGAGGGATCGAGACAGGAAGCCATTCCAGAGAGAATGGAAGGGCAAGGAGAAGTTGGATGATGAGACTAGGTGAGAGCTTATGAGGAAGAATTTTTTCTTCAGCTGCAGAGATCCTTGGGTCCCAAGCCACAGGTGCATGGGCAAGGGAGAGATTCATTATATTGAGGTAGCAGCAAACAGCATGGACAGTGAGGAGGAGGAGCAGTAGAATGGATCCACTAGTTCAGAGGAGGATTCAGCACCAGTAGAGGAGCAGCCTCCCCATAGACCACCGACACCGGCAGGAGCTCATCCTCCAGTAGTCCATCAACCGCCAGAGCAGGCTAACAGGAGGAAACCAACAAAGGGAGGAGTCATAGAAACCCTTTCTAGTGTTCCTAGGTATGATACCCTATGTATCAAAGGGATTATTCAAGGGCAACGAGAAATTGCCTTGATAGATGGTGGGTCCACCCACAAATTCATCGATGCTTCACTAGTATCGAGATGGGCACTTCAAACAGAGGAGTTTGAGGGGTTTGATTTTGCAATAGCAGATGGCCACATAGTGGAGTGTCTAGATAGAGTTCCAAACTTAGAGATGAAGTTAGGAAACTACACAGTGAGAGACACATTTTATGTGGTTGACCTATCGGACACAGATGTGGTGTTAGGAGTTCAGTGGATGATTACCTTGGGAAAAATCACTACCAACTACCAAACCTTGGAAATGGGATTCAGAGATCAAGATGGGAAGAAGGTTGTTCTAACAGGTATGTCGACAGGAGCACCCAGAACAGTTTTAGCCAAGAGGATGGAGAGGATATTCAGACATGGGGAGGTATCATATGTCACAGAATGCTTGATCACTACTCAGAATGATTCAGAAGGCTGAAAACAGTGCCATACAGAGATCAAGAATTTATTGGGATGACATCAGCAGGACTTTGAGGTAATTCCACCAGGGAGACCACCTGACAGGTGGTTTGAGCACACCATTGAGCTAGAGGAGGGGGAGAAACCTATGATCACCCCCCCTATCATCATCATAGGAGGTTCAAGGATGAGATAGAGAAGGCAATCAAGGAATTTATGGTGATGGGACACATCAGACCAAGCAGCAGCCCATTTGCTTCTTTAGTTGTCTTAGTTCTGAAGAAGGATGGCGCCATGAGGATGTGCATTTATTATTGAGCCTTGAACAAGAAAACCATCAAGAACCGGTACCCTATCCCACACATTGACGAGTTGATGGATGAACTGCATGGGGTAGTTTTCTTCTCAAAAAATTATCTACGCTCTAGATATCATCAGATCAGCATCTGAGAGAAGGACATAGAGAAGACGACATTTTGATTTCATTTTGGACACTTTGAGTTCCTGGTTATGCCATTTGGGCTAGCCAATGCATCTGCTACATTCTATTCTTGCATGAACCATATATTCAGGGATCAGTTAGGAAATCAGTCTTGGTTTTCTTCGACGACATCTTGATCTATAGCCAGTCATGACAAGAGCATATGAGGCACCTAGATGAGGTATTGAGCATCATGGAAGCACAGTGATTATATGCCAAAGAGTCCAAGTGCGAGTTCGGTATGACAGAGCTTATTTACTTAGGCCACATCATCAATGCACAGGGGGTACAAGTGCACCAAGAGAAGATCAGGGCCATTCTGGATTGGTCGACGCCCAGGAACGTGACAAAATTGAGGAGCTTCTTCGAGTTGTGCAGCTACTACAGGTGGTTCGTCCGGGGTTTTTCTCAGCTTGGAGCACTGCTGACAAATATTACCAAGAATGGGGCCTTCATATGGACCAAGAAATCACAGGAAGCCTTTGATCACATGAAGGAAGTCATGGGCACTTGTCCATTATTGGCACTACCAGACTTCACCTTGCCATTTGTACTAGATTGTGACGCATCCGGTGAAGGGATCAGTGCAGTTTTGATGCATGGAGGACACCCCATTGTATTCAAGAGTCGGAATCTTAGTCAACCTAAGAGGTTGTACTCCATTTATGACAAGGAAATGTTGGAAATCATGCATGCCTTGACCAAGTTCAGACAATATTTGGTGGGTAGCAAATTCGTGGTCAATACCAGTCACAACAGTTTCAAGTATGTCCTTGAGCAGAAGGACCTTAGTGACCGCCAAAAAAATGGGTGATGAAGGTACATGCATTCGAATTTGACATAGAGTATGTCAAGGGGAAGAAGAACATTGTGGCCGATGGACTATCGAGGAGACCTGCAGCATGTTCTTTGATGGATATTTCAGTAGATTGGAAATCCCACTTGTTAGTGGAATATTCCAAGAACAAGTTCGCTTATGAGGTGATGGATGGGCAGATACAGGATGACCAATATAGGTTCATTGATGATGTCATATTTTAAAAGTATAGATTCTACTTGGTGCCAGATTCAGGGCTCAAGAAGAAGATCCTCACCGCAGTTCATGATTCACCTCTAGCAGGCCATCAGGGGTTTTTCAAAACCTATAGACAGATCAGAGAGAGGTTCACATGGAAGGGCCTCAAACAGGACGTTATGAGACATGTCAGTGAGTGTGTGACTTGCCAGCAGAATAATTCAGAGCATTCTCTTCCAGCAGGGATACTTCAGCCACTCCCCATTCCAGAGCATAAATGGGAGAGTATATCTATGGACTTCATCACAGGTCTACCCAAGGTTTAGGGTAAGGACTACATCTATGTAGTGGTTGAAATATTGACCAAGTTTGCTCACTTCTATGCCATACCGACAGAGTACAGCATAGTTCAGGTAGCCGAGCTTTTCTTCAGGGAGGTCTTCTGACTTCATGGGTTGTCGAAGAACATCGTCAGTGACAGGGACAGTTGGTTCATAGGGATATTTTGGAGAGAGTTGTTTTGGTTGGTGGGGACAGAGTTGACACCTAGCACCATCTATCACCCTTAGACAGATGGGAAGACCGAGATTGTCAACAAGTGGGTTGAAGGGTATTTGAGGAACTATGTAGGAGGACAGCAGAGAACATGGGTAAAGTGGTTACATTTAGGAGAACATTGCTACAACACCACCTTCCACATGTTCATTGGTATGACACCCTTCCGAGCATTGTACAGATATGATGCTCCCACTTTGGTAGACTTGGTCTTCAGGGAGAGAAGAGATCCCAAGGCCAAGGATTGGATCATAGAGAGTTAGGAGATTCTCAGGTTGTTGAAAGAGAACCTGCATACGGCGCAAAATCGACAGAAGATAAGTGCATATGGGCACAGGATAGAGCATAGCTTTGAGGTTGGATATTTGGTTTTTTTGAGACTCCAACCCTACAGACAGTCATCTCTAAAGAAGAGTGGGGCCGAGAAGCTCAAGCCAAGATTTTATGGTCCTTACAAGATCATGCACCAAGTAGGCGAGGTTTCTTATGAGCTAGAGCTTCTAGAGGGGAGAAAGATTCATAACGTATTCCACGTGTCTTGCCTCAAAAAGTCAGTGGGACAATTCATTAGCACATCTGAGGAGCTTCCCCCGTTGGATGAGGAGGGACAGTTGGAGTTAGTTCTGGAGGAGGTTTTAGAGTTCTGGGAGAGAAAACTGAGGAGAAGGGTCATCAAAGAGTGTTTGATCATATGGAGAGGGATTCCAGTAGAGGACGCTACTTGGGAGAGTGAGCAGGTGTTGCAGCACCCTGGACTAGTATTACTTGAGGATAAGCAATTTCGAGAAGGGAGGACTGTAATGTCTCTTTCCAAATAAGAGCTCTAGAGAGGAGGATTAATGGTCTAAACCACCCGTTTATACTATATCCATGGCCAAAGAGGGGTAAACAGGGTTACTAGAGGTCAATCCAGTCAAAGGTGTTATATTCAGAAAGTGACATTGAGCTAAAAAGGGTTAAAGTGTTTTTAAGTCATTATGAGCTAAAAATAGAAGTCAACAGTGAATTAGGGTTTCAAAATTGATTTAGGGTTTTGGAAGTCAACATTGAATTAGGGTTTCATCATGATTTAGGCTTTTGGAAAGCTATAAAGGAAGGGTCAGCAACCTAATTCATCATTATGCAAATTATGACTTGTCATTGAGGAGAAGAGGCGCATCTTAGGAGAGATAGTTCAGTGGATTCTAGGAGGAAGACACCAGTTGGATGATTTTGGTGTTGAGAGACACACCCTAGTCACCGAGAAGATCATTCAAGTCTTCCATCATTCTTCAGCAGCAAGGGCGCATTCATCCAGAGTGAGGGTGCAGCTTCTGAGAGGGTTTTTAGTCTACTTATCCCAACCATGGAGAATTCTGAGATTTCCCTCCGACCCATTTGAGAGGAGGGAAAGGTGCATATTTTTCCTTGTTCCTCATCAGATTCTGACAGAGGAATCAAATGGGATGCATTTTCTAGACTTGGACGTGCAGCACTTTTGGCGAGTACATTTGGGGTTCCAGAGTGAGCATCAGACTAGATTCAGGGAAACCCTTTCAACCCATTTCACAGTAGACCAAGGCGGTCATTTTGAGACATATCTCATCCAATTTTGACAGTGGAATCACTAGGATGAATTTTTCCAGAAGAAGAGGGGCGCATTCCCCAGGGGTATCCATCTGGGGTCCATATTCATCAGTAGAGGGGTCTGACAGATACCAGTACTGAGGACTAGAGCAGGGCGCATAATTTGGGATAGTTCCTAGGCCATTCCAAGAAGTATAGCTCCCAGGGTGAACTTTCCAGACTTCCAGCAGTTACCGTAAAAGCTTCCATAGTCCCAGCGCATCCATTGATTCCATAGTGCTCCCGTATTCCGAGTATTATCTTTTAGTTTCCTATTTGTATTCTGGCTAAGATCCTTTGTTTGTTGATCTAGTCAAGTATTGTTAGTTTATTCAGCTGCATTCAACCATTTTGTAATCCACAAAGATATCATAATACAAACTTTGCAGTCCTTTGTCGCGTTTATTATTTGTATGATCATTTATATGTTGTAGACCATTGATCCTACACACACATTAGTAGTGTTTCCTAGACTAGCCAATTCAAGAATATTACATACCATCGATGAACTTCCTTGTACTCTCGATCGAGTCAGGGAGTGGATTGTATTTGTTTGAGTATTTCATTTTATGCACATATGACAAATGATTGATTTTGGTATGATTACGTATATAGATTATTGACACTGTTTTTTTCAGTGGATGCGGACTTGACGATGCTTGCTAATCCGACTCACATAAGAAGTAGAGGGTCCATGCACATAAACCAGACATTGAGAGAGAGGTGTGGCAACGTCGTTGATTAAGGTTGGTTGTCATTGATGTCAACCCTTGAAGAAAGCCCCACAGCACAAAGGTTTGGGTAATGGACCGAATGTTGTTTGATGTAAAGATGACTCATTTTGTCTTGTCATGGTTGATAAGAAGTAAATATGGATGAACTCCAAAGTGGTCCCCTTATGGTGAAATCCCTCACAAGAAGACGCTTTGCGGAGTAAGAGAATCCATGCTTAATTGTGGAATAATGAGATGAAGGACAATGAATTTTTCAGGTAAACTATCCTAGATGGATATTGCTTGTCATTACATTTTCAGTGGTATGTGGAACTTCACATAACTCCTCACGGTTAGAGAGTTATGTCCATGATAAGTTGGAGACCTCGGGTTTAGGTAATGGACCCAAGTTTGTTTGATGGATAACGGTATGAGTTATGATATATTTTTAGATAATATTATTATATATGGATATTACATGTCATTCCATTTCTAGTGGTATGTGGAACATCACATAACTCCTCACAGTTTGAGAGTTATGGCCTTACGAAGTTGGAGGACCCTCATATGTCATCTAGAAGCCCCAAAAGGTCAAAGTAGTCAAAGTGGTTTAAGAGATTTAAAAAGGTAAATAATAAAGTGAAGTAATGAGTGTATTATAATTCAAATTGAATACAAAATAAATTATTTCAATAATAGATTTAATGGAGAAATTAGAAGTGGGTTAACCTTAAAATAAGGAAAGTGGGGCCAAGTGACCTAGAAGATGTTTTTAAGGAAGCTACTTGGAGAGTATAAATAAGAGGAAAAGCTCTCTCATTTTCATCACACTTGAGCATATTTAATATCTATAGGTGTCTGAGGTAACCAAGGATATCTAAGCCTAAATTCTGAGGGAAGGTGAAGAAAAGACGGTTGAAATGCAAGGAAGGATTAATTCTTTTGATGGTGCTTTCTAAGGTGTTTCGGGTAAAAACATCATAACTTCTTCATAACAGATCCAAATTCAGTGAAACCAAATGTTTTGGTTAGGGTACAATATATAGTATCTTTTTTAATAGTTTCATATCAATTCAAAAAATATTCCGTGCGGGGCACGCTATACAAGGTCGCTCTCTAGAATAAGCTAGAATTCAGCAAGGTATGCCATTTTTGTTATAACTCCTTTTCTGAGAGGTTCCAAGTAGTGACACCTGGAGGAATTGCATAAAACACACTAAAGAACATTTTGTATCATTTTTTCATCTTTATACATTACAGGTACAAAGTTATGATTACTTCAAGTTAGGGTGTTGACTAATCCAAAACTAGGCATGTGAGACTAAAGAAAAGTTTGATGAAAATGCTAGTCTCTTGTTGTTGAAGTTAAGGAAGGTTTGTAGGAATGTGATCATATAAACCAGGTCTATTACAGAGCTACAAATCAGATTTGGATGATGAAATTGATGAGGTCTTTTGGTTGAGGTACATGTTGAGTACATGGTTGAGACAAGTAGTTGATGAGTTGGCACATACATGAGGTGTATAATTGATGATGTTGGTACATATTGATGAGTCATATTTGATGAGTAGTTGACACATGATTGGTACATAATTGGTACATGGTTGGATGGACTTGTTTATGGTACAGGTTGATTACAGGTTGGTGCATGGTTGATGCACTTGTTTATGGTAACGGTTGATTACAGGTTTAGGTATAGGTTGATGCATGGTTCAGATTTATTGGTACAGGTTTCCAATGGTATATCTCACAATGACAAGTTGAAAGTGGTTCCATCATTCTACTTCTACTTCAGGGTGGCAGGACGGGGCAAGGACAAGTGGTTGTAGACACCTTTCGGTTGTAGTCGGAGAACATGGGGGGTTGTATCCTCCTTCTAGTTGTAGCCGAAGAATTGAGGAGTTGGAGCTTCCCTCAGGTTGTAGCCTGAGAAAATAAGGGTTTGGAGCCTCCTTCTAGTTGCAGCTGGAAAACAAAGGAAGTTGGTGCTTCCAATGAATGTAATTCTTCAAGACATATAAGAAAAAGAATTATGTGTCTTTCTCCCGATTTGGATTTCCATGTAAAACACGGGTGTACTGTGTATGTGTATGTTTGTTCATTTGTTCATTGTTTATTTACTCTGCAGTTATTGGATGATAATGTTTCATTTATATAACACTTGGATTATATGGTTAAAAAGGATTAAATTGTTCTATTACTGATTCAACCCCCCTCTCAGTAATCCAACAATTGGTATCAGAGCAAGTTCCTTCAAAAATCAATTTAAGCACTGAAAGGTAGATCATGGAGAGTACCAACTCATATAAAAATGGAATACCACAATTTGATGGACAGAAGTATGTTTTTTGGAGCATAAGAATGAGGACATATATATAGGCACAGGGATTTCAAGTTTGGAAATCAATTGTAGATGGATACACAGCACTAGCAGTTCCACCAACAAATGAAAAAGTAGTAACACTCGATGAGAATAATTCCAAAGCCACAAATGCACTTTTGAATGGTCTCAGTGATACGGTATTCACCAAAGTTTCACACTGTAAATCCGCTAAAGAGATTTGGGACAAGCTTCAAAATATCTATGAAGGAGATACAAAATTCAAAGCAGTAAAGCTTCAGACTTACAGAGGTCAGTTCGAACACCTAAAAATGAAGGAAGATGAAGATATCGCAACCTACTTCTTACGAGTCGATGAAACAGTGAATGTAATCATAGGATTGGGAGAAGAAATTGAAGAAACTGTAATTGTTCAAAAGATACTAAGATCTCTTCCTATGAGATTCAACCCTAAGATATCAGCACTAGAAGAAAGATCAGATATGGACTCAATAAGCATGGACTAACTGCATGGAATCTTCACAACATATGAAATGAGAACTGAGCAGGAAAATCCATATGTAAAAGAAGCAGCCTTCAAGGCATCCAAAAGATCAAAGCAAAAGAAAAAGGAACAAGAAGAATATAGCAGCAGCAGTGACGCCTCAGAAGATGATGAAGAAGTGGCCAACTTCTTCAAAAGACTGAACAATTGAACCAACGGTAGGTATAGAGGTAAGCTCCCTTTAATTTGTTTTAATTGTGATGGTATTGGTCATTTTTATAACAAATGTCCTCATAAGAAAAAGAGAAATGATGAAGGTTACTCAAAAGGAAAACACACATATAAAGGTAAAAGAACTACAAATAAAGTTTTCAAGAAAATCTTATACACCAAAGAAGACATCTCATCATCAGATGAAGATGAAGCCAGTGACAATGAGACAGGAAGACTTCTATTCATGGTAGTAAAAGACTTTGACAAAGAAGACTCTGAAGAAAAATATGAACAAGTCGAAGAAGAATGTGAAGAAGTCGAAGAAGAAATTGAAGAGGAAGAAGTTGACTATCGAGAAGAATTAATGTGTGCCATAGAAGTTATCAGAAGAGAAAAGAAGAAAAACAAGAAACTACAAGCAGAACTAGACAAGAAAAAGGACACTCGAGAACTAGAACAAATGATCACAAAATTGAAGGTTCAAATAGAAGAAGATAAAAGAATTGAAGAAGCA
>JASDQU010101606.1:102993-115836 GCA_032191745.1 Picea mariana | reverse complement strand
AATTAAAAAAATACACTAGTAGATATGTTGTTGTTGTTTCTTAATATAAGCACTATGAATATAAAAAATTCTGAAAAAATAAATGTGAAACATAATCACAAAGTATGAACACCTCGAACAAAAATGATCTCAAATACAAGTGGCGCTAATCTTACATGTGCTAAGATGCCATGTTAGGAAACATGTGAGATATAACCACAGGGTCTAAACACCTCAAGCAAAGACACTAGATTTATAGTTTAAAAACCCTTTGAGAAAATTTCACTCTACAAAAAAAATCTTTATTAAGCTATGATATTCCTACAAAATGACTCCAATCTCTTTGAATAGTATCTCCCAATGGGTAAGAAAGAGCACAAACCATTCAGATGAAAAGATTCAGTTCTGCACACTACAAAATAGACATAGTGCATAATACCACAATATACTTATCATTTTATGCATAACATCTTAGCAAGATAAGTGTAAATTTTACCCTTTTGAGATAATTAAACTAAGAATTAAATAAAATATAAATTACAATTTATGTAAATTATGTAAATGTATAAATTTAAAATAATGATGGTTATTAAAAAATTAAGTTGCTCTATTTGAAGGTATCAGATTGGCTCAATCTAGGAAATACAAAGATTAATAATTTTTGGACATTCTGTGATGGTCATAAGAGCGGTTGTCAATGGGCATATTGCTTGGGGTAATATCTATTCTTGTCTGATGTCTGGCTCATAAAAAAATATATATATCACATTAAAAGAGAACTAAACTCTAAGCAGATAAACTTGGCAAGGTGGGATATGGACTAAGCAAAGGTGAAATTATTGTCAATGAGAACAAAAGCATCTAGACTAAGCAAAGCTAAAATTATTGTTAATGGGAACAAAAGGTTCCTAACTATACCTTAAGTCCCTATGAAGATTGTAATAATGAGCTTGGACGGCTGGCAGAGAGTTGGATTTAATAAACCTCTGCTCTCACACTTCAAAAATCAGAGAAGTAAATCCGTAATTCACTCCGGTGTGTTGATGGTTGTGGAGCATGATTATATTCATGATTCAGAGGCCTTTGTTTTCAGTCGTGTTTATACCCCACGAAGACTTTACACCCAACAAGAATGTACACTTCTCCACGCAGGGGAGTGCAGGGGGGGCTTGTCTGTAATGTACCCACCACCCACAAGTCGGGCACACTAACTTCCAGTCCCTTCTCTGGACTAATTTGACCTATTTCCTAACTTTAAATAACAAGGATGCATGAAATATTCCCATGCATTGATCAAGACTCATGCTAAACATAAAAAGAATGAAGCATATGACATGCACAGCAATAACCAGCAAGCATGCATATTCTAAAGATTGAAGTCAACAATAAATAAATACACAACAGAATAAATCATACACAGATAAATAATACTATAACAGAGAGCACTTATCTTTAATAAAAGAAACCACCGACTAGTTGCAGACCAAGGACGTTCCACCCAACCATAGAAATTGTTGTTCCAAGTCTCAACAGCAATTTCACCCCCAAGCCAGGGCTATGAATCCACAAGTACGGTTCTAGAGTGTTACTCAGCTTCCCAAACTAGTCAGCACTCAAGCTCTCACAGGCTTCCCAGCACCCACAACAATCCAAGTACACCAACTCTCTTCTACCCAGCCTGCACAACCCAAGAGAATGGACCCCCTTCTTTTCCACACAGTCCCTCAGGTTTTCCATCTTTTTCCACGGCTCTAGTGCAACTGGTCCAAAATCTCCATGCTGGGACTCTCAAGACTCGCAACTATGAGAAAATTTGGACACAGGACAAAGCATCTCAGACATGCAGGCCTCGATTCATGGTTGGATTACACCAGCAAGCTCTACAACCAGCAATACCATGGCTTCTCTTCAGCAGATCGTCCTCCTTTCCCAAGCCAAGACACGCATGAGGAAAGATGAACGAGTGAGGGAATGAATGGAGTGGAATCTCCACGAGAGGGTGAACAACGAGCAAGTGAGTGAACGATTGAATGAATGAATGCGTGAGTGCGTGAGTGAGGCAATCAGCAGAAGAACAAGAATGAGAACGGGAGTGAGAGAAAGAATGAACCCCCCCAACAGACCAGGGATGGGTTTAAGTAATTCTTGGGAATCAAGAACCTCATGTCCTTCCCCAAAGAAGCTCATGTAACTAATTTCCCCCATTAAACAAAATGGGTAATTAAAAAAATGAAAATAAACACTTAGCCCCTCAAGCCCCCTCTCTTGTGGAATCATAGCCCCCTATAACTCTAGTCATTGTCTATCTAGTAGCCAGTGATGTATTTATTATTAATAATGAATAAAACATTACATTTCTCAGGCACACTAGCCTCTTTTAATTGTTTGGTCACTCTAGCCTCTCAGTAGTTAACAAATAAATTATTTAATATGTGGCTCAAAACCCGGGGTGTTACATCCCCTCCCCCTTATTTTGGCATTGTCCTCAGTGCATATACAAAACAGGAATCAAAATTCCAAAATTTATTCAATAAGTTGTGGTTACTCTGCCCACATGGAATCTTCATTCTCCCAGGTAGCATCTTCATGACCGTAGAAGGTCCACTAAACTTTTACCATCCCTATAGTTCGATTCCAGATTATTTTGACTTTTTTGTCCAATATTCGCACTGGTTGGACCCAAAAGTTTCCCTATGTCTCTACCTAAATTAGATGCCAATCGATAACATGGTTAGGGTCATCTACATATTTCTTTAGCAAAGAGACATGAAATACATTATGCACATTCATGGAAGCAAGTAATGCAAGCATGTATGCAACTGGCCTGATTCTGTGCAATATCTCAAATGAACCACATAATCTGGCTTCCATCTTTGTACAACTACCCAACTTCAAAGAACTCTTCTTGGGATTCACTTTCAAAGGCACATGCTCCCCCACTTTAAATTCTCTTTTTTTCCTATTCTTATCTGCATAAACTTTCTTTCTATCATGAGCTGCCTTTAAATTCTGCGTAATATTTACCATCTGGTCTTCCATTTCCTTGAGCAACTTTGGACCAAGTACCACTCTATCTGTTGGGTTGTCCCAACTCACTAGAGTATTGCATTTATTACCATACAAAGCTTCAAATGGGATAATTTTCAATGAAGCTTAATACCCATTATTATAGGAAAAATCAACCAAGTGCAAGTAATCTTCCCACTTAGATGGCTTATCCATCACATACATGCTCAACATGTCTGCAATTACTCGGTTGACTCTCTCTGTCTTCCCATCTAACTATGGATGGTAAGTTGTGATAAAGTTCAGATTTGTACCAAATCCTTTAAATAAACCCCTCCAGAAATTTTAAATAAACTTTGTGTCTCTATCTGAGACAATTGTCCTAGGTATCCCATACAACCTAGAAATCTCCCTCATGTAAATTTTTGCAATATTAGTTGTTGTATGTGTTGTTTTTACAAGAAAAAAATGAGCAGCCTTTGTCAATTTGTCAACCACTACCATGATTGAATCATGTTGTCTTGTTGTCCTGGGAAATTTAATTATAAAGTCTATGGTTATCACTTTCCATTTCTTCTCTAGAATTGGTAATGGTTGTAGAAAACTCGTTGGGTGCCTATGCTCAGCCTTCACTGTCTGACATTCCATACATCTGACGATGTAATCAACAACATCATTTTTTCATTCCTGGCCAAAAGAATTGGCTTCTTACTGTTGTAATCATTTTCTGGTAATCGAGATGTCCGGCATATGGAACATTATGCATTTCTTTTAGTACCAGATTCTTAAGTTCTTTGGAACTAGGAACATAAATTTTGTTTTTAGGCATAAGTAATCCATCTTCCTTCATCTTATACTCTTTCATTTTTTGTTGTACATATCCTTGTTGTAAGCTTTCCTTTACCTGTAGGTAATGTTGATCTGTAATAACAGCATCCAAGATCATGTTCTTCAAGTCTGATTGATGCATACTAACAGTTGTAGAATGCATGAGATGTACTCTTCTACTAAGTGCATCAGCAACTTTATTTTATTTTCCTTTGATATGCTTGATATAAAAGTCGTATTCACTTAAAAATTCCAGCCATCTTGTTTGTATGGCATTCAAAGTTGATTTTTCAAAAAGATACTTTAGACCATTGTAGTTTGTTCTCAATTCAAAACTCTTTCCCATGAGATAATGCCTCCACATGTTCAATGCGTGAACAATGGAAGCAAGCTCCAAGTCATGTGTGGCATAGTTCCTCTCATGTTCCTTAAGCTTTCTAGACTCATAATCGATGACATGCCCATTTTGAGTGATGACTCCACCAAGCCCTTCCTTATATTCATTTGTGCATACCACAAAACTTTCATTTGGGTCAGCAATCTTTAACACAGGTGCACTAGTAAGTAATTCCTTCAACAAATTAAAGTTCTCTTCACATTCATATGTCCATTCAAATTTAATTCCCTTATTTTGCAAAGAAGTGATGGGATGAGAAATCTTAGAGAACCCTAATATGAATCTTCTATAGTAACCAACTAACCCCATAAAAGATATGACTTCTAAAACATTCCTGGGTGTTGGCCATTCTCTAATGGATTCAATCTTCTCTGGATCCATTGTTATGCCTTGTTCTGAAATAATGTGTCTCAAGTAATGGATTTGTTCTTGGTAAGAATAACACTTACTCAGATTGGCATACAATTGATGTTCTCTCAACACTTACAATATCAGTCTTAGGTGATGTTCATGTTCCTCTTCAAACTTGGAATAGACAAGTATGTCATCCAAGAATACTATGAAAAACTTATCCAAATAATTTATGAATGTGTCATTCATTAAGCACACATAAAGACAGTTGGTGCATTGGTCAGTCCAAATGGCACCACTATGAATTCATAATACCCATACCTGGTTCTAAAGGTTGTCTTATGGATGTCTTCCTCCTTGATTCTTACCTGATGGTATCCTGATCTCAAGTCTATCTTTGAAAATATTGTTGCTCCTCTTAGCTGATAAAAGAAGTCATCAATTTTGGGTAGAGGATACTTGTTCTTTACAGTGGAATTATTCAACTATCGAAAGTCAATACACAGCCTCAAATTCCCATATTTCTTTTTGACAAAGAATATTGCTTCTCCACAAGGTGAAACACTTGGGCGTATGTACCCTTTCCTCGGAAATTCCTCCAACTGCATTTGTAATTCTTTTAACTCTGGTGTACTCATTCGTAAGGTGTTTTTGACACTGGGGAAGATCCTAGCACTAAATCAATAGAGAAATATATCTCCATTTTTTGTGGCAACCCTGGCATTTCTTGGAATACATCCTCGAATTCTTGTAGTACCGAAAAAATATTCAAGGCTTGGCCCCTTTGTCTTTTATGGCTCCTCCACATGGGCTGCATACAATTGACATCCTTTTCTAAAACATCTCTTCAGCTGTAAAGTTGAAATCTCCCTTATAAAAATGGGTCTTGGAACTCCTTTCACAGTGCTATGTTTTCCATCTCCATCAAGGCATGTAAATGTCTTTCTATGACAATCTAGGACAGCATGATGCTTGTCCAACCAATCCATTCCAATTAGAATATCATAAGACCCCAATGGTATGATATTTAGATTAGCACTAGTATCAAACCATTAAGACTTATGGAACAACCTCTAACCATATCATGGATTCTCCTTTTGGTTCTAGTGGCTAGCTGAACCAAATTTGATTTCCCAAGCTTACTTTTCTACAAATGTAATCTATCCACTATTTTGGGATCAATGTAACAATTACTTGCTCTTGAATCAATTAAAATAGCAATAGGATGATTTATGATCTTACCTTCCACCTCGATCATGTTGGATTGGTATTTTTCTTGTCAATCATCTAAGGTTGCATGAATTCTTCCCATGTCTTCGACTATTGTATCCTCTTGGATGTTGTGCACGGTCTTTACTATGTCCTTTCTGTGGTAAATCCTTGTACAAGTGATCTTCCTTGCACCCCAACATTGGAGTGGTGGTATTCCCCTTTTTCCCAAGGAGTGTTCTTTCTTGGATTCATTCTTGGCATACTGATCTTGATTATTTTTATTAGGCTCATTTATATTGAAAGGAGGTTTGAATCCCTTCTTCCTCTAATTAGACTTCTCCTTCTTCTTATCCTTCCAAGACTTTTGCATGGATTCTCTACCCTGGCCTTGCTCATACAGGTACTTATCTTTCCTGATGGCATCAGTCAAGGTCTTGTGCTCATCATACCAAATATTTTCTTTATAAAAGGATGGTAGCCCACTCAAAAACCCATGTGTTTTCACCTTTTCATCATTTATGAACCCGGCATTCTTTAACAACCCCAAGAAATTCTTCTCATATTCTTCTATAGTCATGCTTCTCAGCCTGAGTTCAAAGAACTCCTACATTTTCTTGTCATATAAATGATCTGAGAGGTACTCCTTCTAGAAATAATTTTTTAACTGCTTCCAAGTGATCCTAATTTCATTAATATGTTCAACTTGCTTCAGTTGATCCCACCACATAGCAGTTTTCCCATGTAAATGGTAGGTGGAAAATATGGCTTCTAAGTTTGATGAATATTTATGCAATTGGAAATATCTCCCGAGTCCAAGCAACCATGATTCATCATCATCTTCCCTTTCTCTTTCACCATCAAAGGATGGTGGCCTAATCTTCCTCAACTCTCCTTGCAAACTGTCTAATTCATGCCTTCTTCTTTGGTGCCTAACAGGAGACACATCTGGACTACTTATGGCATCTTTAGATGCATAAGACCTTCTTGCTGAGTAAGGAGGTGAGTTGTGTCTATGAGATCTCTAGCACTCCTGGAATAATTGTCTCTTCCATGATCATCTCTTATTTCATGATACATGCCTTCTTCCTCTTGCTTTGAGCCATTCTTTGTTTGTCTCTGCAACTGATTTAAGCTTTGCAGCACTCAAGCATTTGTTTGTCTCTCATAATCCTCTCATTGTTTGCCTTGTAGCTTTACACTTCTATTTCAATTTTCTCACAGTTTCTATCAATGTTTCTTTCTCCCCTCGGCCCTTATGTCCGTTGGATTCTGTCTCTGCATTACCAACTCTGATATTATAACCTTTGGCCTCCTTACCATGGCTGGCGGCTCCCTCACCTTCTTCCATTTCTCGAATACACATTCTGAGCTGATATGTTTAAACCCCTTAATTCTGCAAACTGTGCAAGTGACCATTTTTTCAGAGTTAAGCATATGACGAACAAAATTTTCCAAACAATGTTACAGGTCCTTTCAATTCATGAAGAATATATATATATATATATATATCAGTCTGCATCATATAACACTTCCATGTTATCCTTAGGCCAATACAGGATTTAATTATGCATAAGCACTTTCTTCGAACCCCTTCCCCAGGTGACCACAACTCGAAACCGCGGGTTTGAAAACAATAATTCAGCCACCAGCCCCCTTTTACTTTGACCAAAGTCTCATAGGACCAAGGGTCGTGACCAAGCGCTTAGTGGGAAGTGCTTATCCGGAGCTTCAGAACATCGGGGCTCCGGGTCTTCGGGCTTTGGGGGTTTCACCTTCATCACACTTCATATTTCTCGAATTCCAAACCGGAGAATCTCCCGAACGGACCCTTCTTCGGAGCTTCAGGGCTCCGAGACTTCGGGCTTTGGAGGTTCTAACAACAACATACTCCCTTATCCTCGGGTGTCAAATATCTGAACTTCCAAAGTTGCATAAGCAACTACGCACCAGGGGTAATACGTGGAAAAATTACGGAGATGAAATGTGGCCTATTCTACGGGTGACACATGTCAACTCATGATTGGCACAAAATGTCTGTGAATATCATGAAACAATATGACTCGTGGCACGCATGAGATGGATCCATGTCACCCTCGGTGACATCAGCATGTCATGTCACTTCGGCGCTCCATGACTTCTGCTACTTCGGGCTTCGAAAGTTTCTTCTACCATACACTTCAAAACTCTCGAACACCGAACTGGCGAACTCCTGATCTGTTACTCGTTGGAGCTTCAGGACTTTGGGCTTTGGAGGACTTCACCACATAACATTACAAATCTCCCAAGTCGACGAACTTTTGAATTGTGCTTCTCCGGAGTTTGTGGACACCGACACTTCGGGGCTTCGGGCTTCGGAGTATTTTTCAACTCCATCCAACAATCCCTTTGAATGTCGAACTTCCGTACAATCGCTAATCTGCAGACATGTGTCCCCTAACCTTGAACGGTCCGGATTGACTACAGACTTCGGGACTTCAAAGAAAACTTCTCCAAGTGTCATAAGGACTAAAACTCCCAAATGTCGAATACTTGATAATCTATAGACAAGCGTCCCAAACAACAGACGGTCATGATTTTCTCCGGAGTTCGGGACTTCAGTAGATTTTATTCCTGGCATCTTAAGAACTCGCTTCTCCCGGAGTGTCGTACCTCCGAACTATCGTGAGATCTACGGCTCATGCTCGCCCACGCACAAATCTGATTGTTGGGAACTGATCTTCTCCACTTTGCCTCACCTCCTGATCTGTGCCTAATCCAACAGCCCAGATCTGTCCTTGGACAAATCCAACGATCAAGTACTCCTTCCACTAATCTACGGCGTATATTCACTTTGGGACTTCGGAGCTTCTGGCCTTCTACCTCCTTTTCATCAAAGACTTAACATTTGTTGAAGCAACGAATTCCGAAGGACTCCGGTGCTTAACGAACCCATACCTTCTCTAGATCCGATGGCTGAGAAGGATCTGTCTTCTCCCAAACAAATCCAATGGTCCAAATCTTAACTTGATCCCATGGTGGTGATCATATCTGAATTTAAAAGGGATGGTCACGATCCTTCAATACCTTACTAAGGATCTCTGACGCTCTGGCTGCTGCAGGATCTCTACAGTGTCATTCCTCTTGATCTTCATGACTTAAAAGTCCTAACTCCATATCAACCAAGAGATATTTTCTAAAATATTTGGCCCATTCTGGCCTAGTGTCTCAACCTGTAGCTCTGATACCAATCTGTAGCATACCCAGCCACCCACAGGCTAGGCACTCTAACTTCTAGTTCCTTCTCTGGACTAATTCGACCACTGTCCTAACTTTAAATAACAAGGATGCATGAAATATTCCCACACATCGATCAAGACTCATGCTAAACATAAAAACAATGAAGCATACGACATGCACAACAATAACCAGCAAGCATGCATATTCTAAAGATTGAATTCAACGATAAATAAATACACAGCGGAATAAATCATACACAGATAAATAATACTATAACAGAGAGCACTTATCTTTAATAAAATAAACCACCGATTGGTTGCAGACCAAGGATGTTCCACCCAATCGTAGACATTGTTGTTCCAAGTCTCAAAATAAATTTCACCCGCGAGCCAGGGCTATGAATCCATAAGAACGGTTCCAAAGTGTTACTCGGCTTCCCAAACTAGTCAGCACTCAAGCTCTCACGAGCTTCCCAGCACCAACGACAATCCAAGTACACCATCTCTCTTCTACCCAGCGGCCAGCCTGCACAACCCAAGATAATGGACCCCCTTCTCTGCCACATAGTCCCTCAAGCTGTCCATCTCTTTTCAGGGCTCCAGTGCAACTGGTCCAGAATTTCCACGTTGGGACTCTCAGGACTCGCAGTTGTGAGAAAAGTTGGACACAGGACAAAACATCTCAGACATGCAGGCCTCGATTCATGGCTGGATTACACCAGCAATATCTACAGCCAACAATACCATGGTTTCTCTTCAACAGTTCATCATCCTTTCCCAAGCCAAGACACACATGAGGAAAGATGAATGAGTGAGGGAATGAATGGAGTGGAATCTCCATGAGAGGGTGAACAGCGAGCAAGTGAGCGAACGAGTGAATAAATGAATGCGTGAGCGCGTGAGTGAGGAAATCAGCAAAAGAAAAAGAATGAGAATGGGAGTGAGAGAGAGAACGAACCCCCCCCCAACAGACCAGGGGCGGGTTTAATTAATTATTGGGAATCAAGAACCTCATGGCCTTCCCCCGAGAAGCTCGCGTAATTGATTTCCCCCATTAAACGAAATGGGTAATTAAACAAATGAAAATAAACACTTAGCCCCTCAAGCCCCCTCTCTTATGGAAGCATATCCCCCTATAACTCTAGTCATTTTCCGTCTAGCAGCTAGTGATGTATTTATTATTAATAATGATCAAAACATTACATTTCTCATGCACACTGACATCTTTTAATTGTTTGGGCACTCTAGCCTCTCAACAATTAACAAATACATTATTTAATATGGGGCTCAAAACCCAGGGTGTTACATTATCCCTCTTGCGGGGTCTGGGGAGGGGCTTCCCCCCTTGCTAGGGGGTCCGAGGGGGACATCCCCCCAGCTGGGGGGTCCGGGGGCAAGTTGGCCCCTAGCGGGATTCAGGGGATAGAGTTCCCCGATGGGTGTTTGGGGGAAAAGCCCCCGAAGGAAAAATTGCCTTGTAAATATATATTGTAATTTCATAGTAAATATAGACCGTTCATTATAAGGTCGCAGATCTGACGACAGAAGTTATGTTAGGGTTTTTTTCCCTAGAAGGAAACCCTCTTTTATGAGGGAAATGTATTGCGGCTATGTATCATTGCAAATATTGTATTTTGAGAGAGGATATCATGAGAGAAAGAAGAGGAAGTTACAAAGGGTGTGTTGTAGGTTGTATCCCTTCATTTGTTGGATAATAATAAAGGAAGGACCTTTCATTTTCTCTAGTGGACGTATCCCACACTGGGTGAACCACGTATATTTGTGTCTCTATTGTTTTGTGTATCTTCTGTGTTTTATTTCTGCATTTGTTTTATTTTATTGCTCTGCTATCCTATTTTTCTAACAACTGGTATCAGAATGAAAGGTAACTTGCGGGAAAAGAAGGTTCCTGGTTTGAGTGTGAACAATGGTGGAAGATGGAAAGTTTAGAGTTAAGAAATTTAATGGCCAAAACTACCAGTTATGGAAGATGCAGATGAAAGATTATTTATATCAGAAGGATCTATTCCTATCATTGGGTGGAATAGCAAAGAATATAATGACCATGAAGGATGAAGAATGGGAGGTTCTTGACAAAAAGGCACTAGGAACAATATGGCTGAGCCTAGCAGTGTCGGTGGATTTCAAAATTTCGAAAGAGAAGACAATGAAGGAGTTGATGGATGCATTGGCTAAACTGTATGAAAAAACATCGGCATCAATAAGGTATTTCTAATGAAGAGATTATTTAATATGAAGATGTCAGAAGGTGGGTCTATTGCAAATCATTTAAATGAATTTAATACGGTTATTAATCAACTAATTTATGTAAAAGTGGACTTTGATGATGAGGTTAGGGATCTTCTAATCTTGTGCTCATTGCCAAAAAGATGGAATGGCTTGGTCATGGCTGTAAGTAACTATGTCTCTTGTTCAAACACTCTAAAATTTGATGATGTTGTTGGTGTCATCCTTAGCGAGGAAATGCAACGGAAAAGCACGGGTGAGACAACAAGTAATGTGTTAAACATGGAGAACAAGGGAAGACAAAAGGATAGAGGAAATGGCTCAAGGAAACGTGGGAATTCTAGGAAGGGCAGATCCAAATTCAGACTTGGAAAGATAGAGTGTTGGAATTGTGGAAAGAAAGAACATCTGAAGAAAGACTCCAGAGCTCCGAATAAACAAAGCGATGGATAGCTGGAGAAAAATCAAGAAGCAAATGTAACAGGTGATGTGTTACAAGATGCTTTGATTTTTTCTGTAGACAATATTTATGAGTCTTGGGCAGTAGATTCAGGGGCTTCATTTCATTCCACACCCCATAGGAAACATTTTCTAGATTATGTTCAAGCTGATTTTGGACATGTTCATTTGGGTGATGATGCACCATGAAAAATTGTTGGAATGGGAAAGGTAAAAATAAAGCAAAGGAATAGAAACCAATGGTTTTTAAAAGAGGTAAGACATGTTCCATATCTAAGGAAAAATCTAATTTCAATAGGGCAGTTGGCAAGTGAAGGTTGTATATCCATATTTACATATAAGGTGTGGGAGGTCACCAAAGTATCACTGGTGATAGAAAAAGGAGAGAAGGTAGGTACATTGCATTTATTTACTGGTAATACTGACTCTTTTATCTCTTTAGCTTCTACAGGAGTGGATACAACACTGTGGAATCATAGGCTTGGACACATGAGTGAGAAGGGGATGCAGATACTTCACAAAAGAAATTTGTTACCAGATCTTAAACAAATTGATTTGGATTTCTGTGAGCATTGTGTTTATGGAAAAAATAAAAGAGTCAGATTTCTTAGAGTCGGAAAAGAAAAGAAGAGTGAAAGGTTAAAGTTTGTGCATAAAGATGTATGAGGACTAGCTCAGGTATCACCTCTTGGTGTCTCTCATTATTATGTTACTTTTATTGATGGTGCAACTAGAAAAACTTGGGTTTATTGCATTCGACAAAAATGTAATGTTTTTTATACTTTTAAGAAATGGAAAGCTTTGGTTGATAATGAGACAGGAAAAAGGTTGAAGTGTCTCAGATCAGACAATGGAGGTGAATATTGCAGCAAGGAGTTTGATTATTATTGTTCATACCATGGGGTTCGTAGAGAGAAGACAGTTCCAGGAACACAACAAGAAAATGGTGTGTCGGAAAGGATGAACAGGATAATCATGGAGCGTGCAAGGAAAATGAGATTGCATGTTGGTCTGCCCTTATAGTTCTGGGCAGATGTTGTAGATATTGTTTTTTACTTAATAAACAGAGGACCTTCAAGCTCTTTGGATGGTATAATTCCAGAGGAGGCATGGACAGGTAAAAAGGTAAACTATTATTTTTTCAAGACC
>JASDQU010101606.1:78188-91386 GCA_032191745.1 Picea mariana | reverse complement strand
AACAACCTCTGAGGCTCTCCAGCAGATCTCTGCAAAGTAGTCTCTGACTCCAAAGCATTTGCACCAATTGTTTGTATACTCCACAATTCTGAAATTGAAGTTGTCTCAGGTGGACTGGTCACCATTGAATACGATGTACTCGATAACTGAGACTAAGTCCCTTGAGTTGTAACACTATGAATCTATGGAACCTCCTCAACTTTGTCTACGCACCCACTGATAGAGGGTGTCTTGATTGTCAAACAACAACCCATGAAGGCACAGTCCCTCTCAAACAAAGCAGTGAACTCCTTCTCTGCTAATGTCGTTGCAGTACCATCCTGCTTCTTCTTCCTCTTGGGACATTGTCCAGCGTAGTACCCTATCTCGCCACCAGCAAAGCATTTCACTTTAATCGTGTTCTTTTTTTTCCCTCCTCTCGGTTGTCGCTACTCAGCCCCTCCTTTGGGACCCTATCCACTCTTCTTCTTTCCCTTTGTAAAAAGAGCAAGATCACCCTCATCATTATTTCCAACACCCTGCTCTTGACTAGTAGATGTGGATCCATGCCTCGGCTCGTCATGCATTAAGTCATCCCAGAGCCTCTCCCAAGTGGGCATAGTTTCTCTGGCCACAATGCCTTGCACAAAATTCTCTCAAGGTTTGGTGAAGCCATTTAAGGTTGTCCTCACCAACACCGTGGGATCCATTGTCTCTCCAACAGTCGCTGACTCATCACAAGTCTGAGTGAATCTAGAGAGGTATGAAGTAACCTACTCAACGTTGATCATTTTGATGCTCCTTGGCTTCTCCTGCAGCACCATCAATCATTGCTAGTTAGAGCTATGGTAAAGTTTGCATAATGAGGCCCACATCTCATGAGCAAACTTACCAGACACGTGAGGTATGATATGGTCTTTAACCGCATCAAGTATAGTTCTCTTTGCCTTGATATTCCTCTTCTTGAACTCTACCATCAACATAGGATCAGTAACAAGAGAAAGATCCACTGGGGAAGATACAATGTCCCATAACTCTAGTTCTTCCAATATCAAAACAATTATGGCCTTCAAAGGAGACCAATTGCCAACACCTGCTAGCCTATCCTCTAGCCTCAATCCCGCCACTGACATGGCTTCCCACTACTACCAAAATTGATCTAATATGAGCAAAAGAAAATTTTATCTAACACACCAATCTCAAACGTGAAAACAAGCTCCCAACCTATGTAACAATCTACCACTTGTTTGCTTCACAAATCAGCACACTCTGTTGCCCTTAATCTCTCATACCATGAAGAAATTTTGAGGTTTAAGGGCTGCTAACAGAGGTTTGTATTTGACATGTTGTTAGGCACTTATTTCAAGTTTAACCAAATTGTTTCTTTGTTGTTTTAGGATAGTCACACAGTCTGATTTTTCTCCCCTTGAAATATGCCCTCAATCTTTGGGTTTAATGATCTTTTATGGTTGTTCTTTGCATGGGTTAAACAATGGGTTTATGTTGTCCAAGATTAGTTCATACATATACCATAAAACATAAAACACCCCTCCTAGATATTTAAAAAACCACAGTTGAAAATACTAAGTAAACCATGACAAATGTACACAAGTAGTTTTTTGTCAACATGAACATGGAAAAACCCCCATGGAGAAAACCAGTAAGAGAGATAGATATATATTGGATTCTTCAAGCAACTGTACAGAAGGAAATAACATAAGACGAACCCGATACAAATGCTAGCTCATCTCAAGCTCACCGATGGAGTTCTTCTTGGGAAATGTGCCCCTAGTGCAATAGTGTGCCCCCTTTCCTTTTTTGCCTGAAATGGAGATGACTTGCACCCACTTATCTTGATTTTCCACTAGATGGTGTTTGTGCCCTTGATTGGTGTGCCTTATGCACCCTTTTCTTGTTCCTGCTATGAATGTGCCTCTCTCCAAAAATGGATGTGCCCCCCTTTCTCGTTGCACAAGCTATTACACCCTCAACCAAACAAGTGTGCCCTATGTACACCAAGAGCGCTACCCTTCACCAAAATTGGTGCGCCTCTTAAGCTCTCAAACATTCTTGCATCACATAAGTGCGCCCTCACAAGCTCAAGACTAGTTTCCTCAAGTTATGTTCCCCTCGTTCACAAAGGTGTGGCTCTCTTCTCCTCTCCAAACCCTCTTCTCCTCTCTTCTCTTCTACACTCAACTCTCTCAAGTGAGAATGAGTATCATCCTTACCCTTTTGCCTCCTTTATCCTTCCTTAGTCCAAACCCCAAAAGATCAATGGTGTAGAGTAGATCTAGCCAAGTCTAATCAATGGGTAAGATCACTTCTCATAAATCTCACTTAGAAACCCACTTTACTTAAGTTTCCATAGTTTTTTTTATGTTTATTAATTCATCCACTTGTGAATTAATTGTCACTTTATGACTCAAGTGACAAATTTCACTTTACGACTTAAGTCTCCTAAGTCAATGTGAAACTAGAACATAAAGTCAAGGTATAAGGGTAATAGTCTCCCCCTTTGTGTTTAGAGACTCACAAATACAAGGGGACCACTTTCCAAGGTACCCAAATCTCAACACTCCCTCTTACCAAGGAAAGTGTCACTCACCCCTTTAATCTTGTCCCTGCAGTGGACATCATTGCATGCTGGAAAATACTCAGTGAGTATGGTTGTACCGTGATCATCAAAAATGGCCTCTAACTCTAATATGCTCGAACTGCATGATCTCTAGATGGAAGTCCATCTCCACCTATCCAAGATCTTCTTGAATCAAAGTCCTTCTTGATCCAAGCCTTGATCTTGGCATCTCACCAAAGATCATGATCTTGGAATCTCACGAAATATCTTACCTTGGCATCTCACCAAGGATCTCTTGCTCTTGGCATCTCACCAAGAGTCTCTCGATCTTGGGTTCTCACCAAAAATTCTCACCTTGGTCTCTCACTAAGGGTCTTCCTCCTAAAGAGGAATCTGAAATTGATCTACTCGTCTCCATAGCCAAGTGGGATCCAAACCTCCCTGGTGCCCTTCTCTCTTTGAGCAACCTATAAGGCTCTCAAACAGATCTCTACAAAGTAGTATGTGGCCCCGAAGCATCTGCACCAATTGTCTATATACTCGGTAACTATGAAAATGAAGTTGTTCTAGGTGGACCAGTCACCCTTGAATATGGTGTACTCGATAACCGACTCTGATTCCCTTGAGTTGCAACACTCTGAATCTGCGGGACCTCCTCAACTATGTCTATGCACCAATTTTTGGATGGTGTCTCGACTGTCAAACAACAACCCATGAAGGCACACTCCCTCTCAAACATAGCAGTGAACTTCTCCTCCTCTGTTGTCGTTGCAGTACCATCGTGCTTCTTCTTCTTCTTATTCTTCTTGCAACATTGTCCAGCATAGTGCCCCATCTCACCACAAGCAAATCATTTCACTTTTCTCATGTCCTTCTTCTACCCTCCTCTCAGTTGGTGATGCTTGGCCCCTCCTTTGGGACTCTATCTGATCTTCTTATTTCCCTTTGCAAAAAGAGCAAGATCACCCTCATCACCATCTTCAACACCCTGTCGCTAACTAGTAGATGTGGAGCCATGCCTCAGCTCCTTCTGCACGAAGTCATCCCAAAGCCTCTCCCAACTGGGCATAGTCTCTCAGGCCACAATGCCTCACAAAAAATTATCTCAAGGTTTGGTGAAGCAATTTAAGGTTTTCCTCACCAACACCGTGTGATCCACTATGTCTCCAACAGCCACCAACTCATCATAAGTCTGAGTGAATCTCAAGAGGTATGAAGTAACCGACTAAGCCTTGATCATTTTGATGCTCCTCAGCGTCTCATGAAGCACCATCAATCGGTTTTGGTTAGAGCTTTGGTAAAGTTTGCGTAATGAGGCCCACATCTCATGAGAAAACGCCTTACCAGACACATGAGGTATGATATGGTCTTTAACCGCATCAGGGATAGTTCTCTTTTCCTTGATATTCCTCTTCCTGAACTCTACCATCAACACAGGATCAGTAGCAAGAGGAAGAGCCATTGGGTAAAATACAATGTCCCATAACTCTAGTTCTTCCAATATCAAAAACATTTTGGTCTGCCAAGGAGACCAATTTCCAACACCTGCTATCCTATCCTCCACCCTCAATCCCGCCACTAACATGGCTGCCCACTACTACCAAAACTGATCTGATCTGAGAAAAAGAAAATTGTCTCTAACACATCAATCTCAAGCATGAAAAGAAGCACCCAACCTGTGTAACAATTTGTCACCTATTTGCTTCACAAATCAGCCCACTTTGTTGCCCTTAAGCTTTGATACCATGAAGAAATGTTGAGGTTTAAGGGCTGCTAACAGAGGTATATATTTCACCTGTTGTTAGGCACTTATTTCAAGTTTAACCAAATTGTTTCTATGTTGTTTTAGGACAGTCACACAGTCTAATTTTTCTCCCCTTGAAATTTTCCCTCAATTTTTGGGTTTAATGATCTTTTATGGTTTCTCTTTGCATGGGTTAAACAATGGGTTTATCTTGTCCAATATTAGCTCATACATATACCATAAAACATCAAACACCCCTCCTAGATCTTTAACAAACTACATCTGAAAATACTAAGCAAACCATGACAAATGTACACAAGTAGTTTTTGGTCAACATGACCCTGGAAAAACCCCCATGGGGAAAACCAGTAAGAGAGAAAGATATATATTGGAGTCTTCAAGCAACTGTACAAAAGTAAATAACATAAGAAGAACATGATACAAATGTTAGCTCATCTCAAGCTTAGCAATGGAGTTCTTCTTGGGAAATGTGCCCATAGTGAAATAGTGTGCCCCCTTTCCCTTTGTACCTAATATGGAGATGACTTGCGCCCACTTAGCTTGATTGTCCACTAGATGGTGTTTGTGCCCTTGATTGGTGTGCTTTTTGCACCCTTTGCTTGTGCTTGCTATGAATGCACCTCTCTGCAACAATGGATGCTCCCCCCCTTTCTCTTTGCACAAGCTATTGCACCCTCAACCAAACAAGTGCACCCTCTCTACACCAAGAGTGTCACCCTTATCCTTCCTTAGGCCAAACCCTAAAAGATCAATGGCTTAGATTAGATCTAGCCAAGTCTAATCAATGGGTGAGATCACTTTTTATAAATCTCACTTAGAAACCCACTTTACTTAAGTTTCCATAGTTTGTTTTATGTCTATTAATTCAACCACTTGTGAATTAATTGTCACTTTATGACTTAAGTGACAAATTTCACTTTATGACTTAAGTCTCCTAAGTCAATGTGAAATTATAATATAAAGTAAAGGTATAAGGGTAATAGTCTCCCCCTTTGTGTTTAGAGACTCACAAAAACAAGGGGACCACTTTCCAAGGTACCCAAAATTCAACAGAAAGGTAGAGAGTTCTAGTGTTCAGTGTCCATGTCTTCTAATATTTTGTGTATTGTGTCCTCCTTAAAATATACTTAGTTAGAATTTGTTGACACCTTGTGATCGGAAATTGCAGCATGAGAATCCTTACTAAGATTGATGACTACATTCCTTATATTGCATTATGTCTCTAAGACATATTTTATGTTTTTGCTGAACCAAAGCATCCATAATTGTGCATTTTGCAAAGTGCATCAATGTTCATTTTCATGAACTTTGGAAGTCGTTGAGAAAAGAGAGGTTATGTTGCATTCTATGGATTCTCCATGCCTTCGAAACTCCCATGCTTCCCTATAATCCATTAATGCAACAGAGCAAAAATCACTAAAGTTGACAAAGTTTTGAGACTTAAACTGATGCAGAATTGTACAGGGAGAGCCCTGAATCCAACATAGAAAAGGCCCCTTGCTCTGCAAACCAAATAATAATAATACCAAAAGACCAGAATTTTGTGAAGCCAAAATTAAGTCTAGAGTATCCAAACCTCATCAAATCCAAAGAACCATAACCCCAAAAGATAATGACCAGAGCATCAAGAGGCAATCGCTAATTGTAAGTGAAACCCACAGTACTAGAGACATACCAAATATGAGCCAATGTAAAAATGTTGAAAGATAGAGGAATAATCGATAAAGAGTAACCACACACTGAGCTCAACTAGAATCCAAGAACCAAAACATGAAAATAACTACATCCCAAACATGCCTTGAAATTGTAGCCTTCAAGCAAAAATTCCAAAAAACCATCGATAAAGAGTAACCACACACTGAGCTCAACTAGAATCCAAGAACCAAAACATGAAAATAACTACATCCCAAACATGCCCTGAAACTATAGCCTTCAAGCAAAAATTCCAAAAAACCATCGATAAAGAGTAACCACACACTGAGATCAACTAGAATCCAAGAACCAAAACATGAAAATAACTACATCCCAAACATGCCCTGAAACTGTAACCTTCAAGCAAAAATTCCAAAAAACCATCGAGATATTAACAATGACTCTTACTAGGCAAATTCTAGGTTCAATGGCCTTGCTCCAAATGGCATTGCTAACTTCTTCCATACATCGATGCATTATCCCAGCTTACCGATAAAAAACCTCATTGTGGAATTCAAAGACAGAATTTAATGCGAGCATGGAGGAAGTGGGCTAATCCTTTGAAATCGTGTCCCCTTATCTCTTTTTTATATATATATATATAATATTTTAAAAAATATTATAATTGAATTATCCCAAAATACCAACTCTCAACATACTTTATTTTTATATATAAATATTTAAAATTGTTAAATTTAGGACACCAACTCTAAATAACGTGTGAAAACCTACCGTAGACTGGATAAAATCCTCATTTTTAATTAAAAACAAAATTTATTAAAATGTTAATATTTTATGTATTTTGAATGAAACGATATTTCATGTGACCATATACCGATTCCAAATCCAAATGTGATTTTGAAAGCATTGATTTGAAGTCTTTAACCTCGGTTCTCTTTTTCTAACAGAATACAAGCTCCCTTGCATAGACGATGCAATTAATGGAAGTAGAAAGATATAGTACAGTGAAGAGGGAAGGATCAAGCAGAGTGATGGGTTGAGAATCAAATTTTTAGGTGTAAATATTTTAGTTGTTTAAAATTTATTTAAAAATAAATAAAGAAAAAAGATAATAATATTTGTATGTAAATATTATATTTATAATATTATTTTTATTTATATATATAATAATAGTTTAATATCATATGTATATTTCAAATATTTATATATAAAAATATTTTTTTATATTTTAAATATTGTTTTTGTATTTCAAATATTTTTTTATTTCAAATTTATATTTAATATAAAATATTATTATTAATTATTTATGTACAAATCTAACATTAGTATTGTTTTTTAAAATATATTTACAAAAATCAAAATATATTAAAGTTTCATAATTATTTTATTTTTAAAAATGTATTAAAGTTCATAATTATTTTACTCAAATTAAAAATATATGCATATTTATTTGGTTTGCTATTTGTTTAATTATATAATTATTTTATATAATATAATATAAAGAAATTACACCTCTGTTAATTGGAGATATTTGCAAAAATTGTTTATTACTTATCCCCACTGCTTTTATCATCTTTGCACGGGGGTGACAGTGAAGTTGGTGTTGATTGTGGTGTGGGAATTTAAGAAAGTGAAGTTGGTGTTGATTGTGGTGTGGGAGTTTAAGAATTATTGTTAAGTGATTATTTTATATTAAAAAATTAAACATTTTATAATTATATTTTTTATTTAGTAATTTTTGTAATTTTAAATTAATGAAATTTTGTTTTTAATAAAAATAATGATTTTTGTTAAAATTGCAATTTTTCATTAATAAAATTGTTGTTTTTAATGTAAAAATGAGTTTGGCATTATTGAATATCTATATTATATAATAATATACCTCTTACGAATAGAAATGTCGAAGTAATTTGAGGGAAGTTTCATTAAGAAGGTTTCATATTAATATTGTTAATTGAAATTATAAAAGTTTTGAGAAACATTTCGTATTAATGTTGTTAATTGAGATTATACAAATATTGTAATTAAAATGAATGTATTTGAAATTGAGTGTTTGGCTCATGCCATTAGTTGGTTCACTATTTGGATGATGTTTGGCTCATGCCATTAGTTGGTTCACTATTTGGATGATGTTTGGCTCATGCCCCCAAAGTGTCTCAACTTGTATAAGGAAAACAAAGAAACATGGAACTCTTCACCACTATGTTCATTGAGTAGAGAAACAATGTTTGATATTGTAACATTTTACCTTAACCCTTTCTACCCACCTAAAAAGTGTGCCCACTACCATCCATAAGGGAAGACCTTACATAAAACCCCTAAAACACTATCTCTCTTCTCTAGATACATGTCTCTAAATACATATTTAAAGTTTATACATTTCCTCTATTTTTTTATATACTATATATTTATTAAAAATTATATTATTCTTTCATATATAAATATTTATATATTTTTATTTAAAATATATAATATTTAATACTACAAACATTAAAAAAATAAAGATAAAATCTTATTTATTATAAGAATAATAGTTATATATATATATATATATATATAATTTACAAAATTTAATATATATTAAGTTTATAAAATTTAATATATAATAATAGTGTTATGAAATTTAATATACAATAAGTTTATAAAATTTAATATAAATTTAATATATAATACATGTAATGTTATTTATGTAATAATCTACACACGGTTATAATATTCTTTGTTTTTTTATATAAAATTTATATATAATAAGTTTATAAAATTTAATATATAATAAATTTAATGTTATTTATGTAATAATATTAACAAGTTTATAATATAGTTTATAATATTCTTGTTTTTATTTTTATTTTTATATTATATGCAGTATTTAGAAATTACAGTTTTATTATAGCTCTTACATCACATTTGATAGATAACCAGAAGTAACAAATAGATTATTATGAAATGAGTGTTTCAAATATTGTAAAAGAAATGAAAACTAAAGATGGAACATATTAGACAATTCAGGAACAACTCATTTGGAGGAGTTTGGCATTCTCTTTGCAACATCAACCTACCCACTTTTTATGTTCCATCCGTACAACTCTCAACACAACAAGTGTCCAACCTTCCTCTCAACAAGTGTCCCAAGGCATGAAGTTGTATAGCTAGGGAATGGGGTATTCCATAGCATACTCCCTAAGCGGGAGAATGGGAATGTCGAAGTAATTAGAGGGAGGTTTAATATTAGTGTTGTTAATTCAGATTATAAAGATATTGTGTTTGAATGCCCCAAGGCGTCTCAACTTGTATAAAGAAAACATGGAATTGTTCACCACTTTGTCCATTAAGCAAACAAACAACATTTGATATTGCAAACTTTTACCTCAACCCTTTATGCCCAACTAAACAATGTTCCCACTACCATCCATAAGAAAATACATTACATAAAGCTCTTAAAACACCATATATCTTCCCTCTCTGCATGTCTCTAAACACATGTTTCTATTTATTAGAATTAACTTAATTATTTTTAAAAGACATCTATGTTCTTCATGAAGCTGTTATTTTTCTCAACATTACTTAGTATAATAATTGGTTGTGGATAGGTCATCCATATTATTGGTGAAGTTGTGCATTTTAATCGACATTGCTTACTCAAAGTCACTTTAAAACACTATCCATGTTATTGACAAAGTTGTCAATTTTCTTAACATTTAAGTAATAATAATGCATTTATATGTAATAAAACTCACTAAAGCCACTTTAAGAACCAATGAGAGACAAACCCCTATAATTTCAACATTCCCTTCATACCTAACTTGGTCTCCATGTCCAAAAGGTCAATTGATTTATGTATTGTACGTAGTAGATATATTAAGTTTACATTCCCAATAAAAGGGCACCCTCCAAGCATGAGACATCTGAATTTTATCATTGAGGCTTGCACCTTGGGGACCCTTAGGCAGTACCATCAGAAGCATCAACATGTCTCAATAAAGAGAGTGAAGATTTGGGTATGTTAGATATTGGAAATCTTCATAATCATAACCCTTGCATAATTCATAGAGATTTGAATTGCAACAATATATTTGTGAATGATAATACGTGTGTTTTGAAGATCAAGGATCTAGGTTTTACTGCTATTGTGGAAAATGATCATGCTACGCACTCTATAATTGGTAAACCGGAACATGCATGACTGCATAATTATATGAAGAGGAGTATAATCCACATGTAGATGTTTATTCGTTTGGCATGTTCTTATTGGAGATGGTTACTTTGGATATTCCTTGTAGTGAGTGTCATAATATTGCTTAGATGTATAAGAAGGTGAGCTTTAGTATAAGGCTTGCATTAGTGGAAAAGGTTACCAATTAAAAAATGAGGCAATTTATTGAAAAATGTTTGGTGGGAGTGTCAGTGAGGCCTTTTTCATAGAACTTCTGATGGGCCCTTTCTTTAGAGGAACCCAAGTGAGTATCTAGTACATGTACATGCTTCACTCTCTACTCTATCGAAATAAACTCGTATAAGAATATTTTGTGCTTTGCTACAATTTTATGCAGTTTAATGCAAAACAAATCACATAATGTAGTATGTAATTTCCAAAGTAAAGTGGTGGAATTCTATACTAAATGTTAACTTGAAGTCTCAAGTATAAACTATTTATAAAAATGCATCAATCACACTCTAGGATGCTCAAATTTAAGAATATTACATACATTTCTAGATGATAAAGTAATTTGATATCAATACAAGTGAAATTAGAAGCAAAGCTGCTTATATCTATCTCTTAAAATATTTTAAAGTAGTAGTTGTATGTAGCCCAAAGCTAAAAGCTAAAATAATTATAAAATACTTGAAACTTTAATAATAATAAAAACAACATGCCCACAGGAGTGTAGACCAATTGACCGATTGGTAAGTGCCGTGTAAATGGAAGAAAATGTGTAAAGGAGGTCTCAAGTTCTATTCCCACCCCAAGAACTCCTTATCACACCTATATTAACTAAAAATGATGCCTTCAAAATTTAAAGTGTTGACTTCATCCAAATAAAATCAATTTTAAATTTGTTTGAACTTATTCAACTAAAATAAATTATGTAATTTAATTTAATTTTGTCCAACTAAAAGTATTTGTTTAATTTATTTAACTTCATCAATGTTGATTAAAATGACTTCCTCAAGTTTTGCACTCTAAAAAAGGTTTTCACCTGGAGAGTTTGCACCTAGAGAGATTTAATACCTCTCTGATTAAGATGAATCTATGTTGGTTTAATACAATAATATTAAAGTATTAAAAGTATTAGTATTATAAAATATATTAATATATTAAAAAATGTTAATATATTTTTGATATATTACAAATTCCATATATTATGATCTCTAACCACCACTACACTAATTTAGTCATATCTTAATTGAATTAGGGAAAATCATGCTAAAAAAGCATGGAGATAAGAGTTCAAATATCACAATAACTTTACTATATTAATTTCATTTAATTCTTAGTTAGGTTTACAAAGAAAAAAAATTTGAATTCATCTTAAAATTAATTTTTAATAATTTTATTATATTAATTTTATTCATGTTTATTAAAAAAATATGTCAAAAATTTTCCAAATTGAATTTAAATTACTTAAAAAAATAATTGAGAAAAAATTACTTAAAAATTAGAATTTTCCATAATATTTTCTAATTCAATAATAAAATTAAATAATTTCCTTTATAATTTTATTGAAATGTGTTTTTCATAATATAATATTTAATATAATATTCAAACTAAGTCTTTCAAATTTTAATAAAATCTTTTATACACTGGAATTTTCTTTGGCTCAATATATATAATTGGCTTCTTATAACTTGGACAAATCTCAAGATTAACTCATTGTTATGGTTAAAACAACCCCAAAACATATTAAAAAAAATAAAGACGGGAAGATCACATCAATGACATTCCGGTCTCTATTTGGAGAAGCGGTTTTCTTGTGGGGAATGAAATGAATGCCACTATATTTCTTACATAGTGTAAACACACTCGTAGGGATTTAGCATAGTCATGGAGATAAAATATGGAGGTTTAACTTGAGTTAGGCAATGTCAAGTTTGCATATCTAATCTAGTCACTCACATCTACTCCATATCCTTTTAATGGACAAATGGAAATGCTAAAGTGATTGGGAGAAGGAACTGCAAAATGAAGCATGAAAGAGTTTATGTTATTCACATTGTGAAGTCCTCATTGAAGTAGTTAGAGAAGATTTTTTTGAAAGATAGTATATTAACAACATAAATTAACTTTTAACCATAAATATTGTGGAAAAATATTGTTGACAATATAATGAGCTCTCAATCTTAATTAAGTTTGATCTTTTATATATCTCATTATTTACATATTTATTCACATTGCTAAAATAAGAACAAATTCTCACAATAATGAATGAAATGAGGATTAAACAATTCCTTAACATTATAAGTCTAAAAAATTATCATATTTATGACACAAAAATAATTGAAGATAAAAAACATTTTTTCTTTAGGATCATTGCAGAGGAGTTCCGCAATACTAAAACCAATCTTTTTTGTTGTTTTGTTGAATTTAGAAAAGCTTTTGATATGGTTCCTAAGAAAAACCTTTGGAATAGGTTGGAAGAGGTAAAAGTGTCTCTCGAGTTGAGGGTTGCTATAATAAAGATGTATGAGAACGTTATTGCTAAGTTTAAAAACACGGAGGGCTGGTCAAAAGAGATTAACTGCAATATCGGAGTCAAACAAGGTTGTCCCTTGTCCCCTATCCTTTTTGGCATATACATTGATAAGTTAGAAGAATGCTTGGAAAAAGAAGGTTGTGTCGGCCCTGCTCTCATTGGTATAGTCATCAATCTTCTTCTTTATGCCAATGATATCGTTCTTATGGCAAGGACTCCCCATGATCTTGAAAACCAATTAAGAATCCTCAAGGACTTTTGCTCCAATATGGGTATGACTGTTAATACTGATAAGACTAAGGTCATGATTATTAAATCCAATAAGATCCCTTATGATACCTTTGTATATGACAACAACTTGGAGTAAGTGACTTCATACAAATATCTTGGAATTGATATTCACCACAAGCTCAATTGGAATTATAGCATTGAGAAAAGGATTATTGGGGGATGGAAAGCTTATTATGGGCTTGAAAACATTTGTAAATCAGCTAATCTTTGGAGTTGGGATAAGAAGAAACTCCTCTTTGA
>JASDQU010101606.1:58781-70902 GCA_032191745.1 Picea mariana | reverse complement strand
CGCCATGGGATGAAAGAGTGTGTCACCTTTGTGACACTAAGAAGGTTGAAGATGAAAAGCACTTTCTCTTAGATTGTCCAGCCTATACCCATATTAGATCTCATTTTCAAAATATTGATCACCCTACCAACCTTCCTAACCTCTTAACTCAACAAAAGTATGGTGATCTTGGAAAGCTTCTCTTAATGTTTTTCGGGCACAGAAACAAAATTCTAGAGAATCACAAGTAATCACTTACTCTCTTAAGGTCTGATAGACCAATTAGGTCTTAATGAACGTTAATCATCATCATCATCATCATCAAAATCTGATAAATCAAATTTAATGTATTAACTATGGTCATCATAATAGATAGTTATAATTAATATTATTAATTATATATAATTATTATTAAAAATAATTTTTTCTCACTAAATTTCAAAAAAAAAGAGTTTGTATGTTACTATATAAAAGTGGAGCAACCCATATTAACCATATTAGAATGGCATAAAAATTAAGTAATGCATATCAAATTATATTGTTTCTCATGCATTCTCTTGTTTAATAAATCATTTTATTATACAATTAAACTTGTAAATGTTAAAGAATGAAAAACTTCAACTTTAAAATTTGGTTATTGTCATTAATATAAATAAGGGGATTTTATTTACTAATTTAGTATTTAGTTTGATTGTGATCTTAAAAATAAATTATTTTTATTTTTTTTTTCATGTGGTTCAGAGAATATAGGGAGGGCGGATATTTCGAAATATTGGGGACTAGGAATTGAACCTGGGTGGGGAGAGTAACAATCATTCCTCCAAACCACCCAAGCTACATCCAATGGACCTTAAAAATATATTATTATTATTATTATAAATTGCATTTTATTAAAAAAATGAAATAAAAATTTAATTTTAAATTAAAATTTAAAAATAATGTGAATAAGAAATATAATAAATACTTTCTAATTTTGAAAATATAATATTTAAGCAAAGGAAAAAACATATTTAATAATTAAGACTTTTACTTAGGTGTTAAAATATGGAAAAAATATTGAATAAAAAAAAATCAATTTCAAATTAAAATTTAAAAATAAAAAATAAAAAAAATGTTAAAATATTTTAAATATATTGGATCGACCATTTAGAAAAAAAAAATCTTCATATTATGTTTTGTGCATTAACTTTAAAATTTAAATCTAAGAAAAACATAATAAATTAATTAGTTGACATTTTTCTAATATAATATTTTTAAATATAAATTTTAAATATCTTTAATATAGTAAAATAAATGCCCCGGATGGGGTGACACGTGGCACCATGGCTATGACACCAGGATCAACACTTAGTTCTGGTTTAATTGCTGATGGCCGCCACCCACACATCAGCATTTACGATGGTGGACGGCCATAGCAGAGGCCATGCGACGGAGGGACTCCTCCCTCACGCGACCATTAACACCCCCTGCACACTCGGATTAATAAAGGATATGGAAGGACGGAGGTCTCTGCGGTCTGGTTATGAGTTTTCTTTTGAGCTCGAGCAGAGAGGGAATGCTCCTGCTGCGGCTATGCTCGAGTTGTTTACCACCTTTTCTCTGTACTCTGAGAAGAATTTCCAAGGCTGGTGGTTTCTCTGTGTGCCACGACAGAGTCGATTTGCCTGCGCTCCGCACCTGCAACCGCTCTCGTCCTGGACTTTTAACTTAGCTCTGCAATCAATTGGCATTTGCTTGGGTACAATGGCTAGAAAGCGAGGAAGGCCTCGCTGGGGTTCAGCATGGGACGCACACAGAGCGCAGAGGCGTCAGAAGGAGCAACTTGAACGTGCTCTGGCTTTGGCATCTTCCATTCTCAAGAAGAAGGCTCACGCTGAGAGGAGGGCGTTGCTCGACACTATTGCAGAGCAAGGAGTTGGCTGTAGCAGGGTTGACATGGCTTTCACGCAGAGTGACAAGAAGGAGGCCGAGACCGCGAATCTGTTTCCAATTTGCGTCGTGGAGGAGGACCTGTCAATTGGAGACCTGTCGTGCGTTGAGAAGCACCACGCCATGGAGACGTCTAGCAGGGAGGGCACCATATGCATCTCGGCTAGGGAAGACGACTTCCCTGGCTGCGTTGTCGAAGAAATCCCCTGGCCGGGCGACTTGCAAGCAACAGGTGCCAAGGAGAATGTGAATGCAGAGACAGAAGCGGTGCAGAGGGAACTCGTGGTTGGCATTAGTGAGGCATTGGAACTGAAGAGTGCTCCTCCTAGTGGCTTGGGTGGCGGAACGCATGGATCTCTCCTCAGTGACGAGCACCTGGCCTTGGTGTTCGAGCTCCGAGGCCACATGTCGGACCTGGAACATAGGGCCCTCCTCATGGGCCAGCGCATGGACCTGCTCCTCGATGTGTTCTCTGGGGCTCCAACTCAGCGAAAGTGTCCCCTGTGCGTGCAGGCTTTTGCCATTCTGGCGGGGACCACTTGGCAAACTGGAGGAAGCGACACATCACCGGGTGCCTAGGTTCTTATGTTTTCTTGGTTTTTAGTTTTACTGTGAAACTGTTTTAGGTTTATCTGGACCACTGGCATCTGTCCTGGTTTCCTCCGGGCAGGACAGATGTTTCTTTTCTTTATATATTATCGTATAATTGCTATTTGCCTCCCACTTATGCTGGTTTCCGGATACCGACAGCATTTTTGGTGACTGTAGCCATGACTCTGTATTTTTTTTGTCAAAGTTTTGTGCTAATCTAATATAGCAGGTACTACTCCTTTTTTATTTAAAAAAATATATATAGTAAAATAAAGATTAACAATAATTAAAGTTTTCAATCCAACATATCCATAAATATAAATTTTAAATTACTTTAATATAGTAAAATAAAGATTAATAATAATTAAAGTTTTCAATCTAATATATCCATAAACATGTCTAAAACAAATGGAGCTTTTTTGTATTTACCAAAACACCCAATAACTATATGAGGAAAGAAAATGTTTCATGGCGAATGCATATTTAACTTCAATAGAAACCAAACAGGGGATTTTTGCAGCGCAACTTTTTTGTGAAACTGGAGTGGCGAATGCATATATAACTTCAATAGAAATCAAACAGGGGGTTTTTGCAGCGCAACCTTTTTGCGAAACTGGAGTCTGAAGGTTCAATTCGCTTCGCTTCGCTTCCTCTCGGCTCCTTATTTATGATGGGGACAGAGAAAATGCACTTTGACCTATGACATAAGTTTGTTCTCATTAATTTCTAACGGCTATGTTGACACGATAATAGTTGATATCTCAAACAGTGGAGTAAAGAAGTCAATAAGAAAGATGATGTGGCAAGAGGTTATAGGTCCAAAATTGAAAGGGGAGTTTTCAATGATAACATGGGTGGATGGTGGTTTCTCAAAACCTATCAACCTATTACCAAGTTTTTTAAAAAACATGTTCTTAAAATATATTTTCTACATAAATATTAACATTTCTTATATATAATTTTATCAATTCAAAATTATTATTACAAAATTTTAAGACAAACTCCAATAACTAAATAGTATAATATTAACATTTATTATATAATTCAAAATTATTATTACAAAATTTTAAGGCAAAAATATTGATTTACTTCTTCATAATTAAATCTTATAATATTAATATTTATTATATAATTTCATCAATCCAAAATTATTATTGAAATTAAATTATTATTACAAAATTTCAAGGCAAAAATATTAATTTTCCTCATATTAATATTAATTTTGAATGTTTTAAAAAAAAATTATTATTAAATCTTATAATATTAACATTTATTATATAATTTCATCAATCCAAAATTATTATTGAAATTAAATTATTATTACAAAATTTCAAGGCAAAAATATTAATTTTCCTCATATTAATTTTGAATGTTTTAAAAAAAAATTATTATTACAAAATTTTTTCATCAATCCAAAATTATTATTGAAATTAAATTATTATTACAAAATTTCAAGGCAAAAATATTAATTTTCCTCATATTAATTTTGAATGTTTTAAAAAAAAATTATTATTAAATCTTATAATATTAATATTTATTATATAATTTTATCAATCCAAAATTATTATTGAAATTAAATTATTTTGAAATTAAATTATTATTACAAAATTTCAAGACAAAAATATTAATTTTCCTCATATTAATTTTGAATGTTTTAAAAAAAAATTATTATTACAAAATTTTAAGGCAAAAATATTGATTTTCCTCATATTATTTTTGAATGTTTAAAAAAAAAATTTAACTACAACAACATATAACTACATATAATATATAACACACATACTATGTGTGTTATATTAACTATATATATACAAAATTTAAACTAAGCAAAATTTAAACTATATTTTGATTATTGTTATTTCCACATGAAAATTAAAAATCCATTTCATTATTATAATTTTTTATTATTAGTAATAAATTTTTATTTTTATAATTTTAAATTTTAAAATAAAATAACTAATAATAAAAGCTTTATTCATCAAACGAATATATGTTGGAATATATTAGGTTAACAAACAAAATATTTTAATTTATTGTTAATTTATTAAATATGTTCAAATTTGTTTTTTCTATTTTTTTAAATGAATTTTATATTCATTTTTAAGCAAATTTTTTCTTTTTTTATAAATAAATTTTGTATTCATTTTTAAGTAAGTTTTAACTTTTTTCTATATTTCCAAATAAATTTTGTATTCATTTTTTATTCCTTAAAAGTATAAAAAAAATTATTTATTCAGTTTAAAAATCCTATATTTTAAATAATAAAAATGAAAAATAAATAAATAATTTAAATAATATAATATAATCCATTAAAAAGCATTCCCTTATAACATATGCCTTTTACGCTAAAAGACAACCGAAAATAACCCTATATAAAGAATGGTGGAAATCGAATATTGATGTAGTCCTTGCCATAGTAATCAAAGTTACAGCTCTAAGCACTGGCCTAATAAGTTTCGTGAAAGTTTGAGTCATTCATACCAACTCATGAATCAAAATAGTTTAAGTCATCAATACCAACTCAAAACCACAGAACGAATCAAAATAAATTTTATATTAGGAATGGTGGAAATTGAATATTGATATAGTACTGAGTCAAAATAGTTTAAGTCATGAATACCAACTCAAAACCACAGAATGAATCAAAATAAACCACAGAATGAATGGTGGAAATTGAATATTGATATAGTGCTGAGTTAATTTAGCAGGCTGTCCTTAATGTTGCCGAGTATTTGGGTAGTCCCTTGACAAATTTAGCAGGCTGTCCTTAATGTTGCCGAGTATTTGGTTAGTCCCTTGCCAAATTTAGCAAGCTGTCTTTAATGTTGAGTATTTGGGTAGTCCCTTGCCAAATTTGGCAGGCTGTCCTTAATGTTGAGTATTTGGGTAGTCCCTTGCCAAATTTAGCAGGCTGTCCTTAATGTTGCTGAGTATTTGGGTAGTCCCTTGCCAACAAGTACCTGATTTGTGCCTAGTTCACTGACTAATTTATGCTAACAAGTACCTGATTTGTGCCTAGTTCACTGACTAATTTATGTTAAGTACCTGATTTGTGCCTAGTTCACTGACAAATTTATGCTGAGTACCTGTTTGTGCCTAGTTCACCGATTATTTTATGCTGACAAGTTCACTGAGAATGTCAAATAATAATATAAAAATGCATCTCCTACATTTCACGATGAAATTTTACTTAGAAAAAATATATCTATAATAACCATCAGTAAAAACTAACACAACAAATTAAAAACTTTAATAACCATTACTCATAACTCTAAGATAGATAATAATATATCTCAAATTAACCTTTCGTTTAAGGGTTTTATGTTTTTTTTAATCAGGGTTTTATGTTTTTTTTTAATCAGCAAACCAGTTTACTTGGGGCTATATGTCCAAACAGTGTGGACCAACTTCTGAATTATCCATATATGTGTCAGAGTAAAAGTTGCTAAAGAAACTCAAATTCTAAGCATATTGGAAATTACTCTGGAGAGAGGCCACCTTCCCTTGCAGAGTGCTCCTGATGTTGGATCATGGAGTCACCATTAATCGGAGCAGCAGTCCACTGGGCACGAGCAGAGAGTTTCACTTTAATTTCCTAGAGTTCCCGCTTAAACCTTTGCCAATTGTATGAGGATCTCCTCCCGGTCCTCATCTTTGTCCTGAGGACGAAGAACCTTTCCCACAAAGGTTTTGTTGTGTTGGTACAAGTTCTCCGTTTTCCAGTACTTGGGACTCCCTTGCCCTGGAGCTCTTCCCGGATCAAGTACCCAGTAGCCTATGTCAGCTAAAATTTCCTATTCATGTATGTTGCGTCGGTCCAAACGAATTTCTTCTTCTACATTTTCTCTCTTCTTGGATGTGATGAGGGATTTGTTCCCAGTGTTCCTATATGCAGCAGCGCTAGTCACTACCTACACTCGCAAACTCTTGGGCTCTGAACTGGAGTTGCAGGAGATGGAAGGCCCCGGGGGGTCCTTCTGCCTCGACGATAACCTCGGTTGTATCCACGGCTAGGCGACATCCAGGGTCACAGAGTCTAACTGACAGAATAATGGAGCCCATAGCAAAGAAATAATCCAGAGATTCGCAGAAAAGCCTCTGAAACAGGGAGGCGGGGCCTTTATCATAGCAAGCAGCCTAGGGTCGAAGCGACTCCACCCAGGAACAT
Organism: Picea mariana; assembly: GCA_032191745.1. Classification (NCBI taxonomy): domain Eukaryota; kingdom Viridiplantae; phylum Streptophyta; class Pinopsida; order Pinales; family Pinaceae; genus Picea; species Picea mariana. Next base: position 64,235 of record JASDQU010101606.1, on the reverse strand, counting down.
TGTTCTGATAAAACTAGAATGCCACTCAGAGCCATCATATGGAACGACGATGGCTTGAACATCCCACACAATGGAGTGATAGTTTTTGCAACTAGTTATATTCACGATTAAACGACGGAGCAGGTAGATGGATTTTCTTGAACTAGCCTTAATTAACCATCAAGGCTTTGCACATATCTCCTCATCGTGTCCATTCAACAAGTTCATGCAAGTTGATGCGCTAAACAACATAGTCACTAGGTGTTTGGCCTGCAAACTCGCATGTGTTCGCATGGATTCCTAGTGGGAGCCTCTCGCCTCCCTGTCACCTCACCCGAGAAAGATAAATAATAAAATACCTCAAGTTAACCCTTCATCATTTACATTAAACCTTTTATGAAATTCGGTTCAATTGTTATGAAATGAAACCTTTTATGTTATAAAAGGGAAATTCAGTGCAATTGTTATGACCTGACATTTCACATTAGGTTAAATTAATGTGATAGACTACAGCTTTATTATGCATTGAATAAAACAATATGATTCACCGCTCACAACAAGCCTCTTGAATAAGGTATGATTACTTTGGGAAAAGAATGCAATGACCATGGATTATATAGAAGAATATTACCACATGCCCCTTCTAATAAGAGGGGAAAAAAATTAACTCGTTATGGCCCATTATCCACATTCAAAAAGGGGTATGAACCAATAATCCCAATAAGGCATTACTGATCTCATCCAAATTTACTTTAAAATTCAGTCGTTGAGGTTGTTTCTTTGTTGTGATCTTACCCACTTTGGTAGCAAAGAACAGGAAAGACTAGGGACGTATTGATTGGTGGAGTAAGAGACTTGTCCACTTTCAAAAAACAAAAACAAAAATTTAGCATCTCAAATGCAACATCAAATATGAATTATTTGTAAAAATAAAATCCAAAATCCAGACATTGCGGCAACTCAAAAGGCTCTTAAAAATGAAATCCAAAATCCAGACATGGCAGCAACTCAAAGGGTCCAAAGCCAGGATAATCAAAAATAGAACTTTCATTATACATGAAGAAATTTTATTACACCTGTTATGCCATTCATATTAGTTGAGAGTGAAACCACATCCTATCATGCATTGGATAACAGAATATGATGACCAGGTTCCTGTTACAGAGGGAAGCTTATTAAACTTGTTATGGCCTACCATCTGGAAGTGGGTAAAAGAACATGAACAAGTGAAGTCCAAAATCCAGACATGGCGGCAACTCAAAGGGGCCAAAAGCCAGGATAATCAAAAAATAGAACATTCATTATACATTGAAGAAATTTTATTACACCTGTTATGGAATTCATAACAGTTGAGAGTGAAACCACATCCTATCATGCATTGGATAACAGAATATGATGACCAGGCTCCTGTTACAGAGGGAAGCTTATTAAACTTGTTATGGCCTACCATCTCGAAGTGGGTAAAAGAACATGAACAAGTGACCTTTATTAGGTATTGCTCTCCTCCAAATTCACTGGTTTTTACTAATTTCAGTTCTTGAGGTTGTTCCTTGCAAACTCTTCTATTTGGGTAGAAGGTACAAGAATCACTGGCTCCAAAGGTTATCCCAAATGCTTATCTGCAAGACATTGAGATCTCTGCTCCAAAATTGTGGAGGTCATGAATTCAACTCTCTTGACCATATCCGTGTGAGGTACATGGAACTTAAATACCACCTACTTTAAACATCCTCAAAACGAGAAAACTCCCAGGAGTTTCCCAGAGTTCTTTTGTTAAGAAAAAAATGTGAGAAAACACTGAAAATATATTGATAGAAAGAGAATTGACCAATTTTAAGTGAATCTTTGTTCTATCTCCTGAAATGCATCAACGAGTAGATTATTTCTTGGCTTGGAATCTGAAATCCAGGCATTTAGGCAAAAACTCAAGAACAAAAAGAAGAAATGATCAGTCGACCATGATTCAAAGACGGAGGATATTATATAAACCACGTGAAGGCAATTCCGATGCAACTTATGGCTCCACATTTGAATCAAAGGTTTGTAAAAAATGGTGAACTCAACCAACAACATGTTGTGAAGCAATATATTCGTGGTCCACATTGACAACAGAATATTTTGGGCGCAGAGGCAGCTAAAGCCAAGCTAACTACCACCAAGCCATAAGCTAGGGTGTCAGTTGCCACCTAGCAGTTAGCACTACACTGGTGTTATTGTATTCAATGATATGGCCTAGCGTAATGACAGTAGGGTCAAATGCTTCTGGCTTTGAATTTGAAAATCCCAAAGTGCTAGTTGTTATATCACTATGAACGCCTCTAATCTTATGATTAAAATGAAATTTGACGTCAACCATAGTAAACGCAAATCCAATGCAACTACTAATTCGGTATTCAGGTCAAAGGATGAACAAAATAGTGAACTCGACATGACAGAATATGTAAGTGGTACATCATCGAGGGGATTCTGTGACAGACAACAGAAATACTCTGGGCACAGAGGCAGCTAACCCCAAGACATAAGGTCCGGCATAATGACAATAGGATCATGTCCTTTCAGCTTCCAATTTTGAAAACCCCAAAATATTATTGTTATGAAAGCCTCAGGCCTCCTGTATGGCATAAGGTAAGGTGCAGTCAATTCCAGCGGCACACTTTTTTTCTGGCCATCTTGAAAATTCAGAAAAGCATCGGTTCTATGCATTTTGATAATTCCAGTTACTACATGAATATAAACCATAATCCAACGTTCTCTCCATTTTCTTAGAAATAGCTATCAATGCAAGTCTCTTTTTCTTCTTACAAGAAAGCAGTGCACAGAGATTCTAAACATTCAATTGAATTGCATGGTTAATTACAAACGAAAACAGCAAGTAAGAGATAGGCCACTGGATTCAACTTGGCAGTCATGTAACCCCATTGTAACGGGCAGTCATGTAACCAGAGAGATGAATTCCTGAAGCCTCCAATCTTCAAAGCATCTAGCGGTTGAATAAAAAGATTTTAGTTCTAAAAGTGTGTCCAAACCCTCTCTAAGGATGCTTCAATCCAATTTCACTTTAAACTACATCCATTTAAGAGTAATGATATGAAACATTTCCATTCAGGGTACAGATCTTTTGAGAGTGATTTGGAGCATACCCTAGGACATTTTCCCAAGCAATCAGGAGAACACGAGTGCCTATGAAGATTGGATTTTATATTCAAGCTGTAAACCTTGCTGGCCAAAATTTAATGAGCTCTGCAATAGCACATTCAATAAAGGGTGTCGATTTGCTAGCTGTGGAGGGGCATCTAAAATGGAAAATGTGTTTCTAACAAATTGTGCTTCTTTCTTGTGACAAAGTAATCAACAGGGCTAGTAATCAAACATACTAAAATGCATCTTGGAACTTTGTGTCATCTGGAAAGACAATCAAACTTGCAACTTACCAAAAAGATACTACTGCCTGGAAAGCAAATTTATAGCTTTTGCAGAGCCAACAACCAGTGCAACATCCAATACAACACAGTAACAGAGACCACTTCATACTAGTGGAAAAACTAACTTCCATTAACATTTACTGTTTGGCACAAGTTCTATTAAGTGATCCTACTAAAACACTGGTTTTGCTAGTATCTGTACTATTTTTTTTAATTACACTAGCCTCATCGAGTTAAGGCAGAGTTATCAATAGTATTTGGAAGATATTTAACATTCTCATTGAAGAAAAATTGCCGAGTGTGCACAAACTCCATTTACTGTAATGCCCTTTCGTTAGTAAATATTGCATACATACAGAAGTGGAAACTTCTCTGGAAACTCATATACAATTCAAGAATTGGAGTAATCGGATAATAAACTACTACTTTGATGGGTCTGTTCATATTGATGTCAATTAAAAAAACTGCAAGTTGAAAGCCAATTATTAACAATAAATCTGAATAGTTAATAAACCAAAGCCTAAATTGTCAACGTACATTTTCAAAATCAAATCTCAATAAAAGGCATCTAATTAAAATATGAAATCACTAAAAATCTTTCAAAGAGACAATGCTGTTAGTTAATAGTAACTAAAATCTGCACAGAGATGGACATGCATTGTAAATTTATTCAGGACACATTTATTTACATTCTAGATGAGATGCAATTAGTTTGCCAGTAACAACGTCAATCAAAAGTTTGAGAAAGCATTTTGAAAACACCAGTCTTAAATAAAGCAAAGCTGTCAATAACATATGAAAATAATGCACATGTTGCCAACCCACGAGGAAAATTTTAACTTAAATTCTCAAAATGACTATTAGTAATTTGCCATCCGGTACAACATCAATCAAAAGTATGGAAACGAGTTTACTTCAAAACCATGAGTTGTGAAAGAAAATAAAGCTGTCAATGACAGCATATGAAAATAATGCAAGTCGTGCCAGCTCACAAACGAGGTTAATAACTCTACAAAATATTTCAGGGCCATTCTTAAAGCATTTAAAATGTGGTAGCAGCAGCCTTCTTCTTGGGGGTTGCCTGAGTCCCTGCACATTACAGGCATAATAATAAAACATTATAGCAATTGTACTTTCAGAATATTTTTCTTGCAACCACTTCAGAAACTTTATTAATAACTTACCCTCCCTGAAATTATTCTTGAAGCGACGAGGCATGTGACGCAGGTATCTCATTCGTCCTGTTCCAGTAGTCTTTCTCCGAATGGCTTTGACACTCCAGTTGTCTAAAATAAATAACAAAGAAAATAATAAGAACTATAAAGCTCCAAAATTTGTCTTCAACAATGCTTCCTGTGTATGTTTGAACTTTGCAGACAACAATACAGCCAAAAACACATAATAGTTATCTTATAAAAAGGAATTTCATTGCTAAACAGTAGAGAACAAGCTATTCTAAAGTGAGGTTGAACAGTGGATGTCCAAAAGGTCAGCACCCGGAATCCAGATAATAAACACTTCCACATACTATGTAACATGCATTCACATCATTGACATATTCATAGCATTCCCCAGTGCACATATCAACTGCAATTAATTGACAACACTTCTAGCACACAAACTAACATAGCCACAATTGCCACATTAAAACAGGGTGCCCTTGTGCCTGACAACCATACAGAAAAAAAATAGTTGCTTATTAAAAAGAATTTTGTTGCTAAACAGTTAACAGCAAGCTATTTCAAAAGAGGCAAGGGGGAACAATGAGGGCCCAAAAGGTCAGCACCCAGCCTCTTCACCAATTCACCCGGTAACCCCCCCAATCAAGAATAAAATCACATGAAAAGAGTATTGCTGGTCAGTGGTCACAAAAAAATTTTATTCCATTTCACTGTTAGATAAATGTTGGATGTTCCTGGTCCAGTATCCAGATAATTAACACTTCCACATACAATGTAACATGCATTCACACCATTTTGACATACTAACACCATTTCCCCAATGCACAAATCAACAACACTTCTTGCATACAAATTAAAATAGACACAATTGC
>JASDQU010101606.1:38498-58245 GCA_032191745.1 Picea mariana | reverse complement strand
ATTAAAAACAAAATTTATTAAAATGTTAATATTTTATGTATTTTGAATGAAACGATATTTCATGTGACCATATACCGATTCCAAATCCAAATGTGATTTTTAAAGCATTGATTTGAAGTCTTTAACCTCGGTTCTCTTTTTCTAACAGAAGCTCCCTTGCATAGACGATGCAATTAATGGAAGTAGAAAGATATCAGTAGAGTGAAGAGGGAAGGATCAAGCAGAGTGATGGGTTGAGAATCAAATTTTTAAAAGTGTAAATATTTTAGTTCTTTAAAATTTATTTAAAGTAAATAAAGAAAAAAGGATAACAGTATGTAAATATTATTTTTATAATATTATTTTTATTTATATATATAATAATAGTTTTAATATCATGTGTATATTTCAAATATTTATATATAAAGATATTTTTTTATATTTTAAATATTTTTTTTATTTCAAATTTATATTTGATATATAGTATTATTATTAATTATTCATGTACAAATCTAAGATTAGTATTGTTTTTTAAAATATATTTACAAAGATCCAAATGTATTAAAGTTTCATAATTATTTTATTTTTAAAAATGTATTAAAGTTCATAATTATTTTACCTAAAATGTTTTTTATTATATATTTAAAAAATCAAAATGTATTAAAGTTTCATAATTATTTTACTCAAATTAAAAATATATGCATATTTATTTGGTTTGCCATTTGTTTAATTATATAATTATTTTATATAATATAATATAAAGAAATTACACCTCTGTTAATTGTAAATATGTGCAAAAATTGTTTATTACTTATCCCCACTGCTTTTATCATCTTTGCACTGGGGTGACAGTGAAGTTGGTGTTGATTGTGGTGTCGGAATTTAAGAAAGTAAAGTTGGTGTTGATTGTGGTATGGGAGTTTAAGATTCTGGTTAGTGTTGATTGTGGTGTGGGAATTTAAGAAAGTGAAGTTGGTGTTGATTGTTGTGTGGGAGTTTAAGAATTTTTGTTAAGTGATTATTTTTATATTAAAAAAATAAACATTTTATAATTAGATTTTTTTATTAGATAATTTTTGTAATTTTAAATTAATGAAATTTTGTTTTAATAAAAATAATGATTTTTGTTAAAATTGCAATTTTTCATTAATAAAATTATTGTTTTTAATGTAAAAATGAGTTTGGCATCATTGAATATCTATACTATATAATAGCATACCCTCTAAGTTGGCGAATAGAAATGTCGAAGTGATTTGAGGGAGGTTTCATTAAGAAGGTTTCATATTAATGTTGTTAATTGACATTATAAAAGCTTTAAGGGACGTTTCATATTAATGTTGTTAATTGACATTATACAAATATTGTAATTAAAATGAATGTATTTGAAATTGAGTGTTTGGCTCATGCCATTAGTTGGTTCACTATTTGGATGATGTTTGGCTCATGCCCCCAAAGTGTCTCAACTTGTATAAGGGAAACAAAAAAACATGGAACTGTTCACCATTAGGGTTCACCACTCTCTTCATTGAGAAAAGAAACAATGTTTGGCATTGTAACATTTTACCTCAACCCTTTCTACCCACCTAAACAGTGTGCTCACTACCATCCATAAGGAAAGACCTTACATAAAGCTCCTAAAATACCATCTCTCTTCTCTAGATACATATTTCTAGATACATGTTTCTAAATACATATTTTAAGTTTATATGTTTCCTCAATTTTTTTATATACTATATATTTATTAAAGTTTATATTATTCTTCCATATATAAATATTTATATATTTGTATTTAAAATATATAATATTTAATACTACAAACATAAAAAAAAAATAAAGATAAAATCTTATTTATTATAAGAATATTAGTTTTTTATATTATATATAATAATAATTTAAAAAATTTAATATATATTAAGTTTATTAAATTTAATATATAATAATAGTGTTATAAAATTAAATGTATAATAAGTTTATAAAATTTAATATATAATAAATGTAATATTATTTATGTAATAATATCCACAAGTTATAATATTCTTTTTTTATATATAAAATTTATATATAATAAGAAGTTTATAATATAATTTGTAATATTTTTGTTTTTATTATTATTTTTATATTATATGTCGTATTTAAATATTATAGTTTTACTATAGCTTTTACATCATATTTGATAGATAACTAGAAGTAACAAATATATCATTATGAAAAGAGTGTTTTAAACATTGTAAAAGAAATGAAAAATAGTGTTTCAAACATTGTAAAAGAAATGAAAACTAAAGATGGAACATATTAGACAATTCGGGAACAACTCATTTGGAGGAGTTTGGCATTCTCTTTGCAACGTCAACCTACCCACCTTTTATGTTCCATCCGTACAACTCTCAACACAACAAGTGTCCAACCTCCCTCTCAACAAGTGTCCCAAGGCATGAAGTTGTATAGCTAGGGAATGGGGTATTCCATAGCATACTCCCTAAGCGGGAGAATGGGAATGTCGAAGTAATTAGAGGGAGGTTTAATATTAGTGTTATTAATTCGGATTATAAAGATATTGTGTTTGAATGCCCCAAGGCCTCTCAACTTGTATAAAAGAAACATGGAATTGTTCACCACTTTGTCCATTAAGCAGACAAACAGCATTTGATATTGCAAACTTTTACCTCAACCCTTTATGCCCAACTAAACAATGTTCCCACTACCATCCATAAGAAAATACCTTACATAAAGCTCTTAAAACACCATATATCTCCCTCTCTGAATGTCTTTAAACACATGTTTCTATTTATTAGAATTAACTTAATTATTTTTAAAAGACATCCATGTTCTTCATGAAGTTGTTATTTTTCTCAACATTACTTAGTATACTAATTGGTTGTGGATAGGTCATCCACATTATTGGTGAAGTTATGCATTTTAATCGACATTGCTTACTCGAAGTCATTTTAAAACACTATCCATGTTATTGACAAAGTTGTCAATTTTTTTAACATTTAAGTAATAATAATGCATTTATATGTAATAAAACTCACTAAAGCCACTTTAAGAACCAATGAGAGACAAACCCCTATAATTTCAACATTCCCTTCATACTTAACTTGGTCTCCATGTCCAAAAGGTCAATTGATTTATGTATTGTATGTTGTAGATATTAAGTTTACATTCGCAATAAAAGGGGACCCTCCAAGCATCAGACATGTGAATTTTATTATTGAGGCTTGCACCTTGGGGACCCTGAGGCAGTACCATCAAAAGCATCAACATGTCTCAATAAAGAGAGTGAATAATTAGGTATGTTAGATATTGGAAATCTTCATAATCATAACCCTTGCATAATTCATAGAGATTTGAATTGCAACAATATATTTGTGAATGATAACACTTGTGTTCTAAAGATCAAGGATCTAGGTTTTACTGCTATTGTGGCAAATGATCATGCTACGCACTCTATAATTGGTAAACTGGAACATGCATGACTCCATAATTATATGAAGAGGAGTATAATCAACATGTAGATGTTTATTCGTTTGGCATGTTCTTATTGGAGATGGTTACTTTGGATATTCCTTGTAGTGAGTGTCATAATATTGCTTAGATTTATAAGAAGGTGAGCTTTAGTATAAGGCTTGCATTAGTGGAAAAGGTTACCAATTAAAAAATGAGGCAATTTATTGAAGAATGTTTGGTGGGAGTGTTATTGAGGCCATTTTCGTAGAACTTTTGATGGGCCCTTTCTTTAGAGGAATCCAAGTGAGTATCTAGTACATGTACATGCTTCACTCTCTACTCTCTGTCGAAATAAACTTGTATAAGAATATTTTGTGCTTTGCTACAATTTTATGCAGTTTAATGCAAAACAAAGCGCACAATGTAGTATGTAATTTCCAAAGTAAAGTGGTGGAATTCTATACCAAATGTTAACTTGAAGTCTCGAGTATAAACTATTTATAAAAATGCATCAATCACACTCTAGGATGCTCAAATTTAAGAATATTACATACATTTCTAGATGATAAAGTAATTTAATGTCAATACAAGTGAAATTAGAAGCAAAGTTGCTTATATCTATCTCTTAAAATATTTTAAAGTAGTAGTTGTATGTAGCCCAAAGCTAAAAGCTAAAATAATTATAAAATACTTGAAACTTTAATAATAAAAAAACAACATGCCCACAAGAGTGTAGACCGATTGATTGACTGATTGGCAAGTGCCGTGTAAATGGAAGAAAATGTGTAAAGGAGGTCTCAAGTTCGATTCTCACCCCGAGAACTTCTTATCACACCTATATTAACTAAAAATGATGCCTTCAAAATTTAAAGTGTTTGACTTCATCCAAATAAAATCAATTTTAAATTTGTTTGACCTTATTCAACTAAAATAAACTATGTAATTTAATTTAATTTTGTTCAACTAAAAATATTTGTTTAATTTATTTAACTTCATCAATGTTGATTAAAATGACTTCCTCAAGTTTTGCACTCTAAAAAAGGTTTGCACCTAGAGAGATTTAATGCCTCTCTAGTTAAGATGAATCTATATTGGTTTAATACATTAATATTAAAGTATTAAAAGTATTAGTATTATAAAATATATTAATATATTAAAAAATGTTAATATATTTTTTATATATTACAAATTTCATATATTATGATCTCTAACCACCACTACACTAATTTAGTCATATCTTAATTGAATTAGGGAAAATCATGCTAAAAAAAGCATGGAGATAAGAGTTCAAATATCACAATAAATTTACTATATTAATTTCATTTAATTCTTAGTTAGGTTTACAGAGAAAATCTTTTTGAATTTATCCTAACATTAATTTTTAATAATTTTATTAGTGTTTATTAAAAATATATGGTAAAAATTTTCCAAATTGAATTTAAATTACTTAAAAAAATAATTGAGAAAAAATTACTTAAAAATTAGAATTTTCCATAATATTTTCTAATTCAATAATAAAATTAAATAATTTCCTTAATAATTTTATTGAAATGTGTTTTTCATAATATAATATTTAATATAATATTCAAACTAAGTCTTTCAAATTTTAATAAAATCTTTTATATACTGGAATTTTCATTGGCTCAAAATATATAATTGGCTTCTTACAACTTGGACAAATCTCAAGATTAACTCATTGTTATGGTTAAAACAACCCCAAAACATATTAAAAAAAATAAAGACAGGAAGATCACATCAATGACATTCCAGTCTCTATTTGGAGAAGTGGTTTTCTTGTGGGGAATGAAATGAATGCCACTATATTTCTTACATAGTGTAAACACACTGGTAGGGATTTAGCATAGTCATGGAAATAAAATATGGAGGTTTAACTTAGAGTTAGACAATGTCAAATTTGCATGTCTAATCTAGTCACTCACATCTACTCCATATCCTTTTAATGGACAAATGGAAATGCCAAAGTGATTGGGAGAAGGGACTGTAAAATGAAGCATGAAAGAGTTTATGTTATTTACATTGTGAAGTCCTCATTGAAGTAGTTAGAGAAGATTTTTTTGAAAGATAGTATATTAACAACATAAATAATCTTTTAACCATAAATATTGTGGAAAAATATTGTTGACAATATAATGAGCTCTCAATCTTTTTTAAGTTTGATCTTTTATATATCTCGTTATTTACATATTTATTCACATTGCTAAAATAAGAACAAATTCTCACAATAATGAATGAAATGAGGATTAAACAATTCCTAAAACATTATAAGTCTAAAAAATTATCGTATTTATGACAAAAATAATTGAAGATGAAAAACATTTTTTCTTTAGGATCATTGCAGAGGAGTTCCGCAATACTAAAACCAATATTTTTTGTTGTTTTGTTGACTTTAGAAAATCTTTTGATATGGTTCATAGGAAAAACCTTTGGAATAGGTTGGAAGAGATAAAAGTGTCTCTCAAGTTGAGGGTTGTTGCAATAAGAATGTATGAGAACGTTATTGCTAAGTTTAAAAACACTGAGGGATGGTCAAAAGAGATTAACTGCAATATCGAAGTCAAACAAGGTTGTCCCTTGTTCCCTACCATTTTTGGCATATACATTGATGAGTTAGAAGAATGCTTGGAAAAAGAAGGTTGTGTCGGCCCTACTCTCATTGGTATAGTCATCAATCTTCTTCTTTATGCCGATGATATCGTTCTTATGGCAAGGAGTCCCCATGATCTTGAAAACCAACTAAGAATCCTCAAGGACTTTTGCTCCAATATGGGTATGATTGTTAATACTGATAAGACTAAGGTCATGGTTATTAAATCCAATAAGATCTCTTATGATACCTTTGTATATGACAACAACAACTTGGAGGAAGTGACTTCATACAAATATCTTGGAATTGATATTCACCACAAGCTCAATTGGAATTATAGCATTGAGAAAATGATTATTGGGGGATGGAAAGCTTATTATGGGTTTGAAAACATTTGTAAATCAGCTGATCTTTGGAGTTGGGATAAGAAGAAACTCCTCTTTGAGACTCTTGTTACACCTGTTATTCTTTATGGATGTGAACTCTGGGGCTGTAGTATCTCTCGTGAATCTTGGAGAAAGATAGAGCAAATACAAAATAATTTTATATCCTATAATCTCAAAATTAAAGGAAATACGCCTTATCCCATCCTCCTCATAGAAACAAGCCTCTCCCCCATTGAGAGCATGGCTATGACTAGATACCTAATGTATAAGAACAAGTTAAACAACATGGAAGACAAGAGGCTACCTAAAATTGCTTCAAAATCAAGTCATAACCACCATCGACTCAAGAGAGGATGGCATAAAGACACTCGGTCTTGGCTAAACTATTGGGGAATCATGGAAGAAACCATTTTGCAGAATAAAGATACTATTAAAAAAAATGTCTAATCAAAATTTAAGGAAAAAAATGTGGTGTGAGAAAGAGTAAGGAAAAAAGAAAATTAAGATATTATAAAGATGTAATCAACCCTAATCTAGAAGATCAAAATTGTTTTTGTGTTTTGCCAAGTGTAAAGAAAAAAATAAGCATTGCTAAGATAAGAACAAATTCTCACGAGCTCCATAGTAAAACTGGGCGTCGGTCAATTCCTAAAACACCATGGGATGAAAGAGTGTGCCACCTTTGTGACACTAAGAAGGTTAAAGATGAAAAGCACTTCCTCTTAGATTGTCCAGCCTATACCCATATTAGATCTCATTTTCAAAATATTGATCACACTACCAGCCTTCCTAACCTCTTAACTCAACAAAAATATGGTGATCTTGGAAAGCTTCTCTTAATGTTTTTCGAGCACAGAAACAAAATTCTAAAGAATCACAAGTAATCACTTATTGTCTTAAGGTCCGATAGACCAATTAGGTCTTAGTGGGCGTTAATCAACATCATCAAAATCTTATAAATCAAATTTAATGTATTAACTATGGTCATCATAATAGATAGTCATAATTAATATTATTAATTATATATAATTATTATTAAAAATAATTTATTCTCACTAAATTTCAAAAAAAAAAAGAGTTTGTATGCTACTATATAAAAGTGGAGCAACCCATATTAACCATATTAAGTAATGCATATCAAATTATAATATTTCTCATGCATTCTCTTGTTTAATAAATCATTTTATTATACAATTAAATTTGTAAATGTAAAAGAATGAAAATTTTCAACTTTAAAATTTGGTTATTGTCATTAATATAAAAAAGGAGATTTTATTTACTAATTTAGTATTTAGTTTGATTGTGATCTTAAAAATAAATTATTTTTATTTTGTTTTCATGTGGTTCAGAGAATGTAGGGAGGGCGGGTATTTCCAAATATTAGGGACCCAACAACAAGAGCAACTTATAAACCCATTTAAGGGAACAACATGTCCCTTACAAGGAATTGAACTTGGGTGGGGAGGGTAACAATCATTCCTTCCAACCACCCAAGTTACATCCAATGGACCTTAAAAATAAATTATTATTATTATAAATTGCATTTTATTAAAAAAGTGACATACAAAAATAAAAAATTAATTTTAAATTAAAATTTAAAATTAATGTGAATAGGAAATATAATAAATACTTTCTAATTTTGAAGATATAATATTTAAGCAAAGGAAAAAACATATTTAATAATTAAGACTTCTTTTAGGTGTTAAAATATGGAAAAAATATTGAATAAATATAAATCAATTTCAAATTAAAATTTAAAAATAAAAAATAAAAAAAATGTTAAAATATTTTAAATATATTGAACGGATGATTTAAAAAAAATTCCTCTTATTATATTATTTTGTGCATTAACTTTAAAATTTAAATCTAAGAAAAACATAATAAATTAATTAGTTGAGATTTTTCTAATATAATATTTTTAAATATAAATTTTGAATTACTTTAATATAGTAAAATAAAAATTAACAATAATTAAAATTTTCAATCCAACATATCCATAAATATAAATTTTAAATTGCTTTAATATAGTAAAATAAAGATTAACAATAATTAAAGTTTTCAATCCAATATATTCATAAACATGTGTAAAAAATGGAGGTTTTTTGTATTGACCAAAACACCCAATAATTATACGAGGAAAGAAAATGTTTCATGGCAAATGCATATATAACTTCAATAGAAATCAAACAGGGAGGCTTTTGCAGCGCAACCTTTTTGCGACACTGGAGTCTGAAGGTTCAATTCGCTTCGCTTCCTCTCGGCTCGTTCAAACATAACCTGTACCCTGTGAATGCGAACCAGCATAATATATGTGTCCAAAAACTGGCTATTTATGATGGGAACAGAGAAAATGCGGTTTGACCAATAACAGAAGTCTGTTCTCATTAATTTCTGACGGCTATGTTGACACGATAATAGTTGATATCTCAAACAGTTGGGTAAAGAAGTCAATAAGAAAGATGATGTGGTAAAAAGCTATAGGTCTAAAATTGGATGGGAAGTTTTCAATTATGGCATGGGTGATCAACTTGTTGACAGGTTTTCTACTAAACATGTCCCTAAAATATGTCTTCTACATAATTATTAACATTTATTATATATAATTTTATCAATCCAAAATTATTATTACAAAATTTTAAGGCAAACCCCAATAATTAAATAGTATAATATTAACAATTATTATATATAATTTCATCAATCCAAAATTATTATTACAAAATTTTAAGATAAAAATATAGATTTACTTTCCCATAATTAAATCTTATAATATTAATATTTATTATATAATTTCATCAATCCAAAATTATTATTACAAAATTTCAAGGCAAAAATATTGATTTTCCTCCACTAATTATAATTATTTTTGAATGGGTGAAAAAAAAATTTAAATACAACTACATATAATACATAACACACATACTATGTGTGTTATATTAACTATATATATACAAAATTTAAACTACAGCAACATTTAAACTACAAATTAAAGTATTCTGATTATTGTTATTTTCACAAGAAAATCAAAAATCCATTTCATTATTATATTTTTAAAAAATTTTATTTTTATAATTTTATATTTTAAAATAAAATAACTAATAATAAAAGCTGTATTCATCAAACGAATATATGTTGGAATATATTAGGTTAACAAACAAAATATGTTAATTTATTAAATATGTTCAAATTTGTTTTTTCTAGTTTTCTAAATAAATTTTGTATTCATTTTTAAGCAAGCTTTTTCTATTTTTATAAATAAATTTTGTATTCATTTTTAAGGAGGTTTTTTCTATTTTTCTAAATAAATTTTGTATTCATTTTTTATTCCTTAGAAGTAAAAAAGGAAAAAAATTATTTATTAAGTTTAAAAATCCTATCATTTTGAATAATAAAAATGAAAAATAAATAAATAATTTAAATAATATAATATAATCCATTAAAAAGCATTCCCTTATAACATATACCTTTTACGCTAAAAGACAACTGAAAATAACCCTATATAAATCATGGTGGAAATCGAATATTGATGTAGTCCTTGCCATAGTAATCAGAGTTACAGCTCTAAGCTGGCCTAATAAGTTTCGTGAAGAGTCATTAATACCAACTCATGAATCAAAATAGTTTAAGTCATCAATACCAACTCAAAACCACAGAATGAATCAAAATAATTTATATTAGGAAAGGTGGAAATTGAATATTGATATAGTGCTGAGTTAATTTAGCAGGCTGTCCTTAATGTTGCCGAGTATTTGGGTAGTCCCTTGACAAATTTAGCAGGCTGTCCTTAATGTTGCCGAGTATTTGGGTAGTCCCTTGCCAAATTTAGCAGGCTGTCCTTAATGTTGAGTATTTGGGTAGTCCCTTGCCAAATTTAGCAGGCTGTCCTTAATGTTGCCGAGTATTTGGGTAGTCCCTTGCCAACAAGTACCTGATTTGTGCCTAGTTCACTGACTAATGTATGCTAACAAGTACCTGATTTGTGCCTAGTTCACTGACTAATTTATGCTAAGTACCTGATTTGTGCCTAGTTCACCGACTATTTTATGCTGACAAGTTTTCACTGAGAATGTCAAATAATAATATAAAAATGCATCTCCTAAATTTCGCTATGAAATTTTACTTAGAAAAAATATAACATCTATAATAACCATAAGTAAAAACTAACACAACAAATTAAAAACTTTAATAACCATTACTCATAACTCTAAGATAGATAATAAAATATCTCAAATTAACCTTTTGTTTAAGGGGCTATATGCCCAAGCTATATGTTTTTTTTTAATCAGCAAACCAGTTTACTTGGGGCTATATGTCCAAACAGTGTGGACCAACTTCTGAATTATCAATATATGTCAGTAAAAGTTGCTAAAGAAACTCAAATTCTAAGCATATTGGAAATTACTCTGGAGAGGCCACCTTCCCTTGCAGAGTGCTCCTGATGTTGGATCGTGGAGTCACCATTAATCGGAGCAGCAGTCCACTGGACACGAGCAAAGAGTTTCACTTTGATTTCCTAGAGTTCCCGCTTAAACCTTTGCCAATTGTATGAGGATCTCCTCCTGGTCCTCATCTTTGTCCTGAGGACGAAGAACCTTTCCCACAAAGGTTTTGTTGTGTCGGTACAAGTTCTCCGTTTTCCAGTACTTGGGACTCCCTTGCCCTGGAGCTTTTCCCGGATCAAGCACCCAGTAGCCTATGTCAGCTAAAATTTCCCATTCATGTATGTTGCGTCGGTCCAAACGAATTTCTTCTTCTACATTTTCTATCTCCTCCTGGATGTGATGAGGGATTTGTTCCCAGTGTTCCTATATGTAGCAGCGCTAGTCACTACCTACACTCGCAAACTCTTGGGCTCTGAACTGGAGTTGCAGGAGATGAAAGGCCCCGGGGGTCCTTCTGCCTCGACGATAACCTCGGTTGTATCCACGGCTAGGCGACATCCAGGGTCACAGAGTCTAATTGAAAGATTAAAGGAGCCCATAGCAAAGAAGTAATCCAGAGATTCGCAGAAAAGCCTCTGCAACAGGGAGGCGGGGCCTTTATCATAGCAAGCAGCCTCAGTGTCGAAGCGACTCCCAGGAACATTGTTCTGATAAAACTAAAATGCCACTCAGAGCCATTATCTGGAACGACGATGGCATGAACATCCCACACAATGGAGTGATAGTTTTTGCAACTAGTTAGACTCACGATTAAACGACGGAGCAGGTAGATGGATTTTCTTGAACTAGCCTTAATTAACCATCAAGGCTTTGCACATATCTCCTCATCATGTCCATTCAACAAGTTCATGCAAGTTGATGCGCTAAACAACATAGTCACTAGCTGTTTGGCCTGCAAACTCGCATGTGTTCGCATGGAATCCTAGTGGGAGCCTCTCGCCTCCCTGTCGCCTCACCCGAGGGATTTAAAGGTTTATTATAAAAGAGAAAGATAAATAATAAAATACCTCAAGTTAACCCTTCACCATTTACATTAAACCTTTTATGAAATTCAGTTCAATTGTTACCAAATGAAACCTTTTATGTTATAAAAGAGAAATTCAGTGCAATTGTTATGACCTGACATTTCACATTGGTTTAAATGAATGTGATAGACTACAGCTTTATTATGCATTGAATAAAACAATATGATTCACCGCTCACAACAAGCCTCTTGAATAAGGTATGATTACTTTGGGAAAAGAATGCAATGACCATGGATTATATAGAAGAATATTACCACATTCAAAAAGGGATATGAACCAATAACCCCAACAAGGTATTACTGGTGTCATCCAAATTTACTTCAAAATTCAGTCGTTGAGGTTGTTTCTTTGTTGTGATCTTATCCACTTTGGTAGCAAAGAACAGGAAAGACTAGGGACGTATTGATTGGTGAATAAGAGACTTAACCACTTTCAAAAAGCAAAAACAAAAATTTAGCATCTCAAATGCAACATCAAATATGAATTATTTGTAAAAATAAAATCCAAAATCCAGACATTGCGGCAACTCAAAGGGTCCAAAGCCAGGATAATCAAAAATAGAACTTTCATTATACATTGAAGAAATTTTATTACGCCTGTTATGCCATTCATATTAGTTGAGAGTGAAACCACATCCTATCATGCATTGGATAACAGAATATGATGACCAGACTCCTGTTACAGAGGGAAGCTTATTAAACTTGTTATGGCCTACCATCTCAAAGTGGGTAAAAGAACATGAACAAGTGAAATCCAAAATCCAGACATGGCGGCAACTCAAAGGGTCCAAAAGCCAGGATAATCAAAAATAGAACTTTCATTATACATTGAAGGAATTTTATTACACCTGTTATGAAATTCATATTAGTTGAGAGTGAAACCACATCCTATCATGCATTGGATAACAGAATATGATGACCAACAGAGGGAAGCTTATTAAACTTGTTATGTCCTACCATCTCGAAGTGGGTAAAAGAACATGAACAAGTGACCTTGATTATGTATTGCTCTCCTCCGAATTCACTGGTTTTTACTAATTTCAGTTCTTAGGTTGTTCCTTGCAAACTCATCTATTTTGTTAGAAGTACAAGAATCACTGGCTCCAAAGGTTATCCCAAATGCTTATCTGCAAGACATTGAGATCTCTGCTCCATAATTGTGGAGGTCATGAATTCAACTCTCTCTTGACCATATCCGTGTGAGGTACATGGAACTCAAATACCGCCTACTTTAAACATCCTCAAAACGAGAAAACTCCCAGGAGTTTTCCCAGAATTCTTTTTTTAAGAAAAAAAATGCCAAAAACACTGAAAATATATTGATAAAAAGAGAATTGACCAATTTTAAGCGAATCTTTGTTCTAACTCCTGACATGCATCAACGAGTAGATTATTTCTTGGGTTGGAATCTGAAATCCAGGCATTTAGGCAAAAACTCGAGAACAAAAAGAAGAAATGATCAGTCCAACTTGATTCAAAGACGGAGGATATTATATAAACCATGTGAAGGCAATTCCGATGCAACTTATGGCTCCACATTTGAATCAAAGGTTGTATAAAAAGGTGAACTCGACCAACAACATATTGTGAAGCAATATATTCGTGGTCCACATTGACAACTGAATACTTTGGGCGCAGAGGCAGCTAAAGCCAAGCTAACTACCACTGGGCCATAAGCTAGGGTGTCAGTTGCCACCTAGCAGTTAGCACTACGCTGGTGTTATTGTATTCAATGATATGGCCCAGCATAATGACAGTAGGGTCAAATGCTTCTGGCTACGAATTTGAAAATCCCAAAGTGGTAGTTGTTATATCACTATGAACGCCTCTAATCTTATGATTAAAATGAGATTTGACGTCAACCATCGTAAACGCAAATCCAATGCAACTACTAATTCTGTATTCGGGTCAAAGGTTGAACAAAATAGTGAACTCACTCGACATGACAGAATATGTAAGTGGTACATCATCGAGAGGAATCTGTGACAGACAACAGAAATACTCTGGGCGCAGAGGCAGCTAACCCCAAGCCATAAGGTCCGGCATAATGACAATAGGATCATGTCCTTTCAACTTCCAATTTTGAAAACCCCAAAATATTATTGTTATGAAAGCCTCGGACCTCATGTATGGCACAAGGTAAGGTGCAGTCAATTCCTGTGGCACACTTTTTTCTGGCCATCTTAAAAATTCAGAAAAGCATCAGTTCTGTGCATTTTGATAATTCCAGTTACTACATGAATATAAACCATAATCCAACGTTATCTCCATTTTCTTAGAAATAGCTATCAATGCAAGTCTCTTTTTCTTCTTACAAGAAAGCAGTGCACAGAGATCCTAAACATTCAATTGAATGGCATGGTTAATTACAAAAGAAAACAGAAAGAAAGAGATAGGCCACTGGATTCGACTTGCAGTCATGTAACCCCGTTGTAATGGGCAGCATTGCTCCTCTACCAGAGAGATGAATTCCTGAAGCCTCCAATCTTGAAAGCATCTAGCAGTTGAATAAAAAGATTTTAGCTCTAAAAGTGTTTCCAGACCCTCTCCAAGGATACTTCAATCCAATTTCACTTCAAACTACATCCATTCAAGAGTAATGATATGAAACAGTTCCACACTACACTCATTTGGCTAGGGCCTGTCCATTATTCAGGGTACAGATCTTTTGAGAGTGATTTGGAGCATACACTAGGACATTTTCCCAAGCAATCATGAGAACACGAGTGCCTATGAAGATTGGATTTTATATTCGAGCTGTAAACCTTGCTGGCCAAAATTTAATGAACTCTGCAATAGCACATTCAATAAAGGGTGTCGATTTGCTAGCTGTGGAGGGGCATCTAAAATGGAAAATGTGTTTCTAACAAATTGTGCTTCTTTCTTGTGACAAAGTATTCAACAGGGCTAGTAATCAAACATACTAAAAACATCTTGGAACATTGTGTCATCTGGAAAGACAATCAAACTTGCAACTTACCAAAAAGATACTACTGCCTGGAAAGCAAATTTATAGCTTTTGCAGAGCCAACAACCAGTGCAACATCCAATACAACACAGTAACAGAGACCACTTCATACTAGTGGAAAAACTAACTTTCATTAACATTTACTGTTTGGCACAAGCTCTATTTAGTGATCCTACTAAGACACTGGTTTTGCTAGTATCTACACTAATTTTTTTTAATTACACTAACCTCCATCGAGTTAAGGCAGAGTTATCAATAGTATTTGGAAGCTATTTAACATTCTCATTGAAGAAAAATTGCCAAGTGTGCACAAACTCCATTTACTGTAATGCCCTTTCATTAGTAAATATTGCATACATACAGAAGTGGAAACTTCTCTGGAAACCCATATACAATTCAAGAATTGGAGTAATCGGATAATAAACTACTACTTTGATGGGTCTGTTTATATTGATGTCAATTAAAGCAACTGCAAGTTGAAAGCCAATTATTAACAATAAATCTGAAGAGTTAATAAACCAAAGCCTAAATTGTCAACGCACATTTTCAAAATCAAATCTCAATAGAAGGCATCTAATTAAAATATGAAATCACTAAAAATCTTTCAAAGAAACAATGCTGTTAGTTAATAGTTACTAAAATCTGCACAGAGATGTACATGCATTGTAAATTTATTCAAATGGGACACATTTATTTACATTCTAGAAGAGATGCAATTAGTTTGCCAGTAACAACGTCAATCAAAAGTTTGAGAAAGCATTTTGAAAACACCACTCTTAAATAAAGCAAAGCTGTCAATAACATATGAAAATAATGCACATGTTGCCAACCCATGAGGAAAATTTTAACTTAAATTCTCAAAATGACTATTAGTAATTTGCCATCCGGTACAACATCAATCAAAAGTATGGAAAAGAGTTTACTTCAAAACCATGAGTTGTGAAAGAAAATAAAGCTGTCATTGACAGCATATGAAAATAATGCAAGTCGTGCCAGCTCACAAACAAGGTTAAAAACTCTACAAAATATTTCAGGGCCATTCTTAAAGCATTTAAAATGTGGTAGCAGCAGCCTTCTTCTTGGGGGTTGCCTGAGTCCCTGCACATTACAGGCATAATAATAAAACATTATATCAATTGTACTTTCAGAATATTTTTCTTGCAACCACTTCAAAAACTTTTTTAATAACTTACCCTCCCTGAAATTATTCTTGAAGCGACGAGGCATGTGACGCAGGTATCTCATTCGTCCTGTTCCAGTAGTCTTTCTCCGAATGGCTTTGACACTCCAGTTGTCTAAAATAAATAACAAAGAAAATAATAAGAACTATAAAGCTCCAAACATTGTCTTCAACAATGCTTCCTGTGTATGTTTGAACTTAGCAGACAACAATACAGCCAAAAAAACAAAATAGTATCTTATAAAAAGGAATTTCAATGCTAAACAGTAGAGAACAAGCTATTCTAAAGTGAGATTGAACAGTGAATGTCCAAAAGGTCAGCACCCAGAATCCAGATAATAAACACTTCCACATACTATGTAACATGCATTCACATCATTGACATATTCATAGCATTCCCCAGTGCACATATCAACTGCAATTAAATGACAACACTTCTAGCACACAAACTAACATAGCCACAATTGCCACATTAAAACGGGGTGCCCTTGTGCCTGACAACCATACAGAAAAAAAAAATAGTTGCTTATTAAAAAGAATTTTGTTGCTAAACAGTTGACAGCAAGCTATTCCAAAAGAAGCAAGGGGGACCAATGAGGGCACAAAACGTCAGCACCCAGCCTCTTCCCCAATTCACCCTGTAACCCCCCCAATCAAAAATAAAATCACATGAAAAGAGTATTGCTGGTCAGTGGTCACAAAAAAAAATTATTCCATTTCACTGTTAGATAAATGTTGGATGTTCCTGGTCCAGTATCCAGATAATTAACACTTCCACATACAATGTAACATGCATTCACACCATTTTGACATACTAACACCATTTCCCCAATGCACAAATCAACAACACTTCTTGCATACAAATTAAAATAGACACAATTGCCACATTAAAATGGGGTTCCCCTTATGATTAACATGAATCAAAGATGATGCATCACTTAAAAACTTGCACATGACAACTCAAAGAGTGCAGACTAGTGCATAACACAACTCAAAGGCTGGCACATCACTTGTATTTGTGTATGACAACTTAAAGTGTGCTGCCTCTCTTGTAGACTTGTGCATAACATGCCTCTTATGTTGGATGTTCCTGGTCCAGTATCCAAATAACTAACACTTCCACATACAATGTAACGTGCTTTCACACCATTTTGACATATTCATACCACTTCCACAATTGCACAAATCAACTCCAATCAAATCACAACACTTCTAGCATACAAACTAAAATAGACACAATTGCCACATTAAAATGGGGTGCCCCTTATGCATTACATGAATTGAGGCTGGTGCATCACTTAAAAACTTGCACATGACAACTCAAAGTGTGCTGCAACACTTGTAGACTTGTGCATAACACGACTCAAAGGCTTGACACATTACTTAAAAACTTCTGTATGACAACTCAAAGTGTGCTGCATCTCTTGTAGACATGTGCATACACGTCTGAAAGGGTACTGCATCACTTAAAGATTTGAAATATGCCATTTTAAAATTCACATTTAAATCAAATTGCATTGACAGAGTATAGCATATATTGTATGCAAGCACTGCAATTCAAGACACATAGCCCGACTGAATTTCACGTATGGGCTAGAAACTTCAATCAATCTGATGTAATGCCATTTTAATTACTCAGGACCCAAAAGCCTCAAGGAATTTAGGTGACAATTGAAGCAGTTAGTTGCAGAAGAGTTCAAAGACTATATTTCAATGATTAATAAACCGTAACTCCACCATCAAAGCACTGCAACATATAATTTCTTAATTACAATTATGCCACTAACTACAAATTCCTGCAAAAATAAAATTAAATATGAAAAACTCAACAGGCTTAGATGTTGATAGACAGAAGAAAAACTAAATAGCAAAAGGAATTCCTATCGACCGCAAAACAATTATCCCGTTACCATCTTTCTGTTCCATTAGTCTCTGATATCATAATAGAATGTGGATATAAATATTTCCTGCCTGTGTCAAGCTATAGCATTCACACATCAGTACCCTACCTGGCCAGTTCAACATTTCTTAATCACCAGGCATGGCTTGACGGTCGGAATACAATTGATGGGGCAAAGAGAATGTCGAGAAACAGGGAAAACATCCACTTCAGTTTGCTGAGAAAATCTGGTTGCAAAAGGCATGGCACAGTCCCCAGTTTTCCAATCACTTAAAGAAGATTTGCATTTGCTCAGCAACACTTGCTATCTCATAGTGAACACCAGGTGCAGAGAGGAGGAAATGACGCTAATAGTGATTCAGAAGCACACACTCAGCATCTCATCCCATTATTCTGGTTATTGCCATGACTATAGGCAATATCATTTGCCTTCATGTGGAATCTCTGCTAGGGTCTGATTCAAAGTTCCAACCAGCCCAAAGGGGTACACATCTACACTACTGTGAAAAGTTTCAGATCTCTCGAGCGTACACAAGCTCACCAATGGAGTGGATACTACAGTGGCAACAAGGTGGCCTGGTTTCGTGTACAGAAAGAATTTGTTTCAGATCGGGTCTTTCATCAATTTCTCCTTGGCAATGCCACGCCAGATTGTGGAGGCCAGCACCACTTAGTTAAGGGTTTATTATAATTCATATCTCCTGTAACAATCTTCTCAACAAATAATGGATTTGGCAATAAAGGGCTCCCTGTGGATTCACAGGTCTCCCATGAATTTATAGGAGTATTCTCCTCTGAGCAACATCTGGGTCGTTGTTTAATATCTGAACAAGCTGGATCATCACTGAAACATGTCAATTATCCAACCAGCATTTCAACTTTGGTTGTTTGGTATCATAATTCATTGCCCTTGAGTCTGTCATACCCTGTGGTGTTGATAGATATTCTTACAACAAAAATCTGTATGACAAAGGCCTGGCAGCATTTCAAGGTAACCATTTTCTTCTGAATTGCCTTGTCCTCTGGGATCTTGACATCTGCATCGCCAATAGGCCCATCGACATATATAGGGTAGTCATTCCAGGAAAACAGATTTCACTAACCTAGTCCACACAGGATTCTTGTAAGGTTCACAATCTAAGGATTTAGGGAATATAATTCCAGAATCCATCCACAGAAAAAGGTGAACTACCCATCCACAAGCTCTTTAACAAAAAATTGATCTGTGAGTTTCCTGGAATACTAAGTATTCCGTTTCCCAAATACCAGATGGCATAAATTAACATTAAGATATGGGCATTATTTTTTAAATTAAATGATGGGAAACTGCTCTCAAGGAGAAGGATTTATTAATTTAAAGGCTTTAATTCACAGGCAGGCAGCATAAGCTTTCATAAGTTATAACCATATAACTACACTCTGGAGCCTGACAATATTGGTACATGGAAGTAACAAAATTATGATTCTATTTTCTGCTGTCCCTGCAGATTGGTATCATTCTTTGTAGTTTCAAACCCCGTTGATTTTTCTTTTGGCAAACCCCGTTGATCTTTCTTTTGGCCATTTGTTGGACATTAGCAAAATTATATTATCTCATCTTATGACATTTCCAGTCAATGGTGACCTGTATATATGCTCCTCAATAACTTCTACATAATTCGACCTTTAAAAGGTTCTTGGTAGAGCTAGTAACAATATCATGGTTTCAACTTCCCCAGAAGATTGTTCTGCGCTGATGATAGTAAGTGGAAGCCTTAAAGATTTGACAGTTTATGCTTACAAATGATAAATCATTTATTTACATTGAGGCACGGACATT
>JASDQU010101605.1:313449-371685 GCA_032191745.1 Picea mariana | reverse complement strand
CAGTTGTTGCTAAAAAACCCCCAGATTGAAGTCCATAATAAAAATAAAAATTGTACATACATCTTGTGTTCCTTGTGGAGATGATTTGTTGATGATATATTGCTGATATATGTTGCTGATATGTATTCACATCTAACTGATTATTAATGACAACAATGAGTAATGAGTAAATGTCGAATGCTAAATAGTGAGTTTTGTGTAAGAGGGAAGTTTTGGAAAAAAGATCCCCACACTCATTCACCCCCCCCTCTAAGTGTGGTAGGTGTGTCCAACTTTCATCAATATTATCAACCATGTTACTACCTTTATCATAACATGAAGAATTTAATGCATCTAAGGAATCCTCTAATACTTCTTCACTTTCCAAATCATAAAATAAAGCATTATCAAAATCTTGGAAATCGAAATAACTTACCGATGCAGGAGCATCCAGTACACCATCCCCAAGACTCGTCTCTTTAATCATCTTTTCGCCTTCATCAGAAAATGAAGGACCTAGCTCTTCCAAGGGGTCCTTTACTTCTCCACCTTCTGAATCATAGAAAAAAGTGTCATCAAAAACCCGGAAAGGAAAATGATTCACCTCATTCTCTTCGTCCTGTGCAGGAGAGATAGGATATTGGAGAGCTTCATTAGATAGGGGAGAGGATACTAGTGCTTCATCCCCATAACTCACTTCTTTAGTCAAGTCTTTACTGCATTCTATTGAATCATGGGAAAAATCTTGCTCCTCTTCAAGGGGTGGACAACCTTATTCATAAATCTCTCCTTCTATATCAGAGGGTTCTTGATATTGAGTATGGTACACATCCCTGAGATCTTCCACAATCTCTGTGGTGAATCCTTCGTCCTCTAGGGTTATTTCAAGATTTTGAAGGGTATCTTCGTATGTCTGGAATTGTGTTTTCACAAACTCGATAAACCTATTGACGAGTTCTACGAAAGATGATATACCCTTATCTTCGCAATAACCCTTAATCCAATCTTGAAAAAACGACGGCAGGGAAAGTATGAACAATTTTACTAGAACATCCTCCCCTTCAAATTCTATCTCACTTATATACTTCAAGAATTCTACAATGTGAGTAATTGGGATCCCTCTGAATCTTGGAGAGTTGTTTAACCATTTTATATCAAAATAATGCGAGTATAATTGAAAACTTTCAAATTCAATAGTCGGATACACTTTTTCCCAGGGCACCATGATCCCATATCTTGGAAATATCACAAAGTTGAGAGTAAGGTGGCACCTTGGAAAAGGTTAGTGGAGTCACCAGATATCGTCTTAAGGATTATCAAAGGGAGTGAGAGAATCACCCTCAATGGAGTCGCCAGGTAATCTTCGTAAGATGAAGGCTTTGAGGGAAAGGCTGACCGAAAAAGTGTCGTTGAGGAATATTGACTTAGTGATCCCCAACAACAGTGCCAAAAATGTGATCGCACAATCTGTACTTGCCAAAATCCTAAAGGCAAGTAGGCTCAAATTGGCCTAACATAGAGGTAATCTTGTCATTGTCACCTCAACAAGGTACCCCTTTCAATTTAGGAGGAAAATGACTTTACTCCAAGGGAGACGTCCCTAGACCTAATGGGTTGATGAAGGGAAATAAATGACAAGTAAAACCATCCCTCTCTCTAGGTCACTCAAGTCAAGTTTTAAGCCTTTAAAGGATGAAACAAAAGAAAGATAAGTGTACCTGCCCTTACCAATACAACAACAAAATTTAGTAGAGCAACAAGTAACTCAATGCTTCAATAAGACATCAAATTCATGAAAGCAAATGCTAGCATCCAATGTATGCAACAAGTAACCAATGTACAACAACATTTAATGAAGTGATGACAACTGCAATATTCTTCAGAAAATGTACTTAATGACAACAAAATATAACACTTTAATTCTTAAATGATAGTGTTATGTCATATACAAGTTATGAAATTATTTAGCTAGCAAATAGGCTTATAATGGCTACTAAAAGGTGGCTGAAGTGAATTTGGTGTAGTTTTATCAGTTTGTAACAACAATAAGTGTTTCGTAACAACCACAAAAAATAATGCTCATAATTGCAAGAAGATATTATGAAAAATCAACATTTATCAAGTAGACTGTTCAACAATTATTACAAGCAAATTTCTGAGTGAGTTATGTAGGTGTTAGCAACAAGTTAGTATCTATTAGTACAGTTGTAGTAGCAAATTAGCAGTAATAACAACGATAGCAAAACCCTTAGAAAAGTACTCTAAAAGGCACTTTAATGCATGCTAAATTCAAGTTTGATTGTAGTTTGCCTTGTACAATTTTTTGGGTTGGTTTAAGATGGTTAATACGCTGATATAAATTGCAAACAATGGATGTAACAATGATTATAACAACAAATAACTTGGTTGTTAGTATATCTAAGCTAGGTTAGTTAACTGGTCAAAGTTAGTAGGATATCAAGTAGAAGGTTGAGTTGGAAGTTTGTTTGATCTCATTCATCCACAAGAGTATAGAAATCAGTGTCTTTTAGGGGCTTATGGAGTCAATAATAGTAAAAATATCACTTGGAAAATAAAATAATGATAATGTTTATCTAAGGGAAGAGGTAGATGCAAGAGGTGTTGGCACTTCAAGGTCTCAAGCATCTAAATCTTTAAGGGAGGTTTTGCTAGAGAGTAGACACTTCTAGGCCCTAGCTTACCTTCCTTCCTTAGCTTTTTGAAAGATAATTGATTTGGTGATTTAGAATGAAATTACTAGAGAGCTATCACTTTAGGGCTCTAAAAATTACTCCCCAAAAATGTATAATTGGCAAGATCAAGCTAGTAGAAGAGTTATAGGGAGAAATAAGCATTTTTTGTTTCTCCTCTAGGGTTTAAACAAGAAATTTCATAATCTTAGACATGAAACAAGTAAATTTTACCACAAACATCCATAGCATGAATAAAAATGTAGATTTCCCACTTACTTCACCAAGAATAATCAAGTCAAACCCTAGGTGAAGATCATTCCACCATGAAAAATGTCAAAATACACCACCATAAAGCTCTCCCAAGAGATGTGCATTAGTTATTTTAGCCAATGAACCTTAAAGAGGGAAAAAATTTCATACCACCACTTGTGTGTGATGAGTTATTATGAAAATATGAACTTAGCCACCCATATTTATATGGGAAATCCTGGCTAATTAATCCAACATTTGTTTCTTTTCATAAAACAAAGCCTACATGTTAATTTGCTCTTTAAATTCAAAATTAAATCAATTTTAAAAATTAAAACCCTAAAGAGGGTGACATCGGCCTTCTTAAGTAGACGTTAGGCCTCCTCCATGAGACATTGAGGCCATCAAGCAAAACATTTGGCCTCCAAAGGCCCTCCTCCAATATGCCACAAGTGCATAAACTGAAGCCCAACATTTCTCCATGTCAAACACTAGTCGTGGGTGATGTCATGGGGCTACTAGGGTGACATCCAAGGCCTCTCGGGGCTAATGTTAAGGTGGTAAGTGTTGATATTATGGTAGCTTTGGGAGGTATGAACCTTTATTGTGACCTTTGATGAGATTAGAACGTTCCGGAAGAAAGAAAAGAAATGAAAGTAACCCTAGATGAGATGTTGGCTGAAGAGAGATAATTAATATGAATTAATTAGTACCCAGAGAGAGAAGTCGGCCCAGGTAAGTCTGCCAGGAATAATATAAATACAAGGCACTAGTCTCTCATTTGACACACTCTCAAAATCGTAGAAGCCACTTGTGTGCACTGCAGTTTGGCAGTCTTGTGCGCAAGTCCTGGGGAAGGTGTTGCGCCAGTTTTGGGTTGGACTCTCTGATCAACTTTGGTTACTTCTTTCTTGGTGCATTAGACTTGCTTGGATATTGGATTGCTACCAGGATTCTTCTATCTGTCAAGGTCAAGGTGCTCGAAGGGTGGCTTAGGCCTATGGTTGGGTGACAATAGTGATATTGTCAACGGTAAAACGAGCACATTCTTTTATATTCTAACAGGTTATGGGCCCACACCTCCTTCATTCAGTCTAAACGATGGAAGGAAGCATAACCATTAGAATACTGAGCTCGCTGAAGAACTGCCGCTAGGGTTACTGGTAGGAGTAGCTTCCAAGACACTGCCGCTAAGGTTACTAGCAGGAGCAGCTTCCAAGACACTACCACTAGGGTTACTAGTAGGAGTCGTTGCAGAAACCCTAAATCTCAGATCCGACACCTTGTGATGGAGCATCTTGCTCAAAGAGAAGATATTCAAATGCACCCTAGTTCAACGCACCTTTTGGCTCTCTCAGAAGACAGAAACGTTAGAGTTGAAGTTTTGGATCAAGACATGACCAGCTACCAGTCAACCGAAGACATGAGTGAAACGATCAGTCTTCTACACTACTCAGCACTCACTGGAACGATTGAAGATAACATGTGGATAATCGATAGTGAAGATTCTAGGCACATGACAGGAGATCAAGCTAGACTCTCAGATCTAAATGAGAAGAAGACATCGTACAAGGTAGATCTTGGAGATAAAAGCACTTACCTAGTGGAAGGATTTGGACAAGCCTCCGTCAAGTTAAAAACAGGTAACAATGTTCACTTAAGCAATGCTTTATATGTACCTAGTTTAGAAAAGAATGTTGTATCCATATATTGCCTAGAAGGAAACATAATAGCTTTCATGGATGGAAAAGTGTTAACATGGCATAAAGACTCCAACATAGAGAATGCTAGGGTTATTGGAAGTTGTGAAGGAAATCTGTATAGACTACTAGAACAAAATGAAGAAACTCTCATACATGACGAAGTCAATCCCAATGAACTTTGGCATAGAAGGTATGCTCGCGTTAATTATCAAGCATTACCTTTTCGCAGAAAGATGGTTGAAGGAATACCAGAATTGCAGTCTACACATGAAGGAATTTGCAAAGGTTGTGCTCTTGGAAAGAATATCAAGAATCCATTTCCAGGCAGCAACAATAGATCTAAGGAGATTCTAGATTTGATACACTCAGATGTTTGTGGTCTGATGCAAGTCATATCTCTAGGAGGATCCCTTTACTACGTAATTTTCATAGATGATTATTCAAGAAAGACTTGGTTATATCTACTAAAGACGAAAGGCGAAGTATTCAACGAGTTTCAAGAATTCAAAGCAAAGATAGAAAACCTTACGAACAAGAAGATCAAGACCTTAAGAATAGATAATGGAGGAGAATACAAATCAAAAGAATTTGTTGCATTCTGCAAATCGGCAGGGATTAGGAGGGAGCTAACTGTTCCTCATAATCCTCAACAAAATGGTGTAACAGAAAGGAAGAACAGATCTATCGAAGAAATAGTAAAAGCATTACTAAATGATCAAGGTTTATCTATTTTCCTATGGGGAGACGCATCCATGACAATAATATACGTACAAAACAAAAGTCCTCATCGCATATTGAAGGACATGACTCCAGAAGAAGCCTTCTCAGGTAAGAAACCTAATGTGGAAAACCTAAAAATATTTGGATGTCCTGTTTACTCTCACATTCCCAAGGATGAAAGGAATAAATTGGAACCCTCAGGAAAGAAGGGGATATTCATGGGATATAGCGATTCATCTAAGGCTTATAGAATCTATATTTCGGAACAAAATAAGATCGAAGTCAGCAGAGACGTAACATTCAATGAAAGATAGCTTTCAAGAAATCCATAGAAGAAACTATAGAAGAAGAAGAGATTGAAAAACCTATTGAAGAAAGCACAAAAAAACAAAATGACAAAAATGAACAACCTGATCATCCTATGCAACCATGTGAAACCATGGATTCAGATATCACACCTAAGACCAAGAAACGACCAACTTGGATTGAAGCTAGCTTACAAGACACAGAAAGACTCAAGGTTCCAAAAGGAACATTCAAACAAAGTAAGAAGCCTAAAAGATTCTCAAGTTATGCAACATATATGACGAAGCTTTTAGATGAAGAACCTACCACATTTGAAGAAGCAATTCAAAAGGGACAATGGAAAGAATCTATGACGGAAGAACACCATTCCATTATGAAAAATGATGTATGGGAAATCATACCTAGACCTAAAGAAAAATCAGTGGTAACTTCAAAATGGGTATATAAGATCAAACATGCAACAAACATAAGTGTGGATAAATATAAAGCAAGATTTGTAGCTAGAGGGTTCTCCCAGAAGGAGGGAGAAGATTATGACGAAACTTTTGCTCCGGTTGCTAGATATACTTCCATTAGAGCCATCATATCTCTTGCCGCCTCCATGGGATGGAACTTACATCAGATGGATGTAAAGACAACTTTCCTCAATGGAGAAATCGAAGAAGAATAATATATTGAACAAGCTCAAGGGTTTGAGGTACATTCCAGAGACACTCACGTTTGCAGATTAAAGAAAGCCCTATATGGACTCAAGCAAGCTCCAAGGGCTTGGTATGCCAGAATGAACAACTATCTAACGAGACTTGGTTTCTCCAAGAGTCATGCAGATCCAAACCTTTACTAAAAAGTCGTGGACAATGCACCTGTAATTATACTACTATATGTTGACGATCTATTCATAACAAGTGAAGAGTCTCTCATCATCCAGTGCAAGAAGAAACTAGCTTCTGAATTTGATATGAAAGATCTAGGTCCTATGCATTATTACTTGGGACTAGAAGTATGGCAGAAGCATGGTGAAGTATTCCTTGGACAAGGAAAGTACGTAATAAAGATCCTTCAGAAGTTTGGAATGATGGATTGTAAGTCCATGGACACTCCTATGAATACGAATATAAGAAAAGTGAAAGATCCAAATTTTGATCCAGTAGATCAATCACTATATCGACAATTAATTGGGTCATTGATGTATTTGGTAAATACTCGACCAGACATTTGCTTTGCCGTGAATACACTAAGCCAGTTTCAGGTGGAACCAAGACATGAGCATTGGATAGCTGCAAAGCATGTCTTAAGATATATTCGTGGGACAATAAAATATGGGTTAAGATATACCGCATCCAGTGATATACAACTTCATGGATTCACAGACTCAGATTAGGCAAGAAGTGCAGAAGACAGAAAGAGTACTTCAGGGATGTGTTTCATCTTGGGATCCACTATGATATCTTGGGGCGGCAGGAAGCAAAAGTCTGTCGCACTTAGAACAACAGGAGTAGAATATATCACAGCATGTGAAGCATGCACAGAAGCAATATGGTTAAGGAAGTTAATCTCTGATTTATTTGATCAGATTCCAGATTCGACCATAATACATTGTGATAATCAGAGTTGTATAAGATTATCAGAACATCCCAGGTTTCATGAAAGGTCGAAATATATTGATATCAAATACTACTTTATTCGAGATAAAGTCAAGGAAGGAGAGGTAAAGCTCTAGTATATCCCCACATATGAGCAGACAACAGACATCCTGACAAAGCCTCTATCTAGAATAAAGTTTGCATATTTCCGAGAGAAGATGGGGATCATGGAAATAACTCCCTTAGCTGAAAGGGAAGAAAACACT
This sequence comes from Picea mariana, assembly GCA_032191745.1. Classification (NCBI taxonomy): domain Eukaryota; kingdom Viridiplantae; phylum Streptophyta; class Pinopsida; order Pinales; family Pinaceae; genus Picea; species Picea mariana. The sequence continues at coordinate 364,186 of JASDQU010101605.1, read as the reverse complement.
CTCCAAGTTGGGAGGGAGCACTGACATATTATTGATGACATTTATTTTCAAGATTGAAAAATAGTCCATCTTGGGTAGATTCTTTCCTGTTCGGAAAGTGGATATAGATTTCTGATGAACAAACATTTTCCAGTTCGGAAAATGGTCCAGATTGCTGATGTACCATAGACAACGACTTTCCATTGTGGTTAACATGGGGAGTGGTCTAGGGCAGTCTCTCTTATTGAGGGTTACTCAAGAAGACTGACCCACCTCGACGGAAAATTATTTCTCATTATGGTTAACATGAGGAATGGTCTGTTTTGGAGGTGGGTATAGGACATTCTTTTCCTCTTGTGGTTAACAAGGGAAATGGTCTGGACAGTCATTCCTTAGGGTGGATTCATTCTCTCCAGGTTGCACTTTGTTTATTGCCTGAGGAATGGCCGAGGGTGGGGAATGGTTCAGGCTCAGTAATCAGGGACAAACATTCCTTAGGGAAGATTCATCTCTCCAGATTACACTTTGTTTATTGTCGGAGGAATGGCCCAGGGTGAGGAATGGTCCAGGCTCAGAAATCAGAACAATCATTCTTCCTTGTCTGAGAAGAATAAGCCAGATAGCCCAGCGTTGATGTTCTACTCTGAGGACAAATATTCTTTCAGATCTCACAGATGTGAGTGAAAAATTGGCCCAGATGATTCAATTTATTTTAACAATAGTTTCTGTGCAGGGTGATATCAGATGATTGTTATGGAGACTTCTTGTCTCTAAACAATAGAGATATGATACTGTGGTGGATATGGTCCATTGTTTGTGACTATGTGTCACGGTTTGAGTAGTTGCGTACTACCATGGATAGACACAGTTGTGTTCTATCAATTGATATTGTACCAATTGTCATGGAGATTATCCAGTTGGATAATAATGCCGGTGCTCGTGATACTACTAGTTGAATGGTCTATTTGTGCTCAAGACCATTATCAGTTATACCTCCCTAGCTAGGAGGGAGTGTTGATATTATGGTAGCTTCGGGAGGTATGAACCTCTATTGTGACCTTTGATGAGATTAGAACGTTTCAGAAGAAAGCAAAGAAATGAAACTAACCCTAGATGAGATGTCGGCTGAAGAGAGATAATTAATATGAATTAATTAGTAACCAGAGAGAGAAGTCGGCCCAGGCAAGTCTGCCAGGAATACTATAAATACAGGGCGCTAGTCTCTCATTTGACACACTCTCAAAATTGCAGAAGCCACTTGTGCGCACTACAATTTGGCAGTCTTGTGTGCAAGTCCTGGGGAAGGTGTTGCGCCAGTTTTGGGTTGGACTCTCTGATTAGCTTTGGTTACTTCTTGCTTGGTGCATTAGCCTTGCTTGGCTATTGGATTGCTACCAGAATTCTTCTCTCTGTCAAGGTCAAGGTGCTCGAAGGGTGGCTTAGACCTATGGTTGGGTGACAATAGTGATATTGTCAATGGTAAAATGAGCACATTCTTTCATATTCTAACATGAAGAACATGAAACCCTAGGTACGGTCTTCCACAGTGCCTCCAAAGGCAACATCCTTCCTTCATCTAGTGAAAGCCTTTAGTCTCTTCTTACCCCTGGTTGGGGTTTCAACATCGATTTGTGGGCTTTGAGCCCCCATGAAGGTCCAAGCTAATCATCCCCTCATGTGTAGTTGTCCATCAGGCAAGGTCCTGCAGAAACAACAAGTATTCCCTCTAGGGGTTCATAAGTCACAAGGATCATAGCATGTAAATCACATTCAATAATTAAATTACCCAAACATGTGCATCAAACCCCCCTTAACCTTAAACAAATGCTCAAAGACGTTATGCAATTTGACAAGTTAGGTTTGGAGAGGGTCTCAAGGTGTCCTATTGGGATAACCTCTCTTAAGTTTGGGGTGTTACCTAGGTGGAGTCTATTCCAATTCATTCAGTGTATGAGGTGGCATGGGGTAAATATTTGGGCATGGGGTGCATGTGATAATAGAGAAATGTAGAGTCTTACTTGTGGGTGCCTTTGTGGAGGGTGAGTTGCACCTTGTCATGGATGCAATTGTTTCCTTGCCCATTCATTGCCATATATTATTAGCTTTATTTATTTTGATCTTTTTCTCTTGTTCTTCAAGGGAATAATTGAGGGCCACTGCCTTGGTTTGATGACCAGAGGTGACAATGTTATCCACAAACATTTCATGGAAATGAGAAGGTTGGATCATAATGAGACCCCCTTTCTCTTGGCTATGCCACCAAGAGCCACTACCCTGGTTTGGTGAAAATATAGGTGGTAATTTCATACCACTACATGCCCATGGTCATAATAGGCTAGCTCGTGATGAGACCTCCTATCCATCAACTAGTACCTTGAGTGTTTATGTGACCTTGTAGGTCCCCTTTTCTTACTGAGAAGCCTTTCACTACTTTCTTGTGGATCCTTGGGTGAAGCATCTCGAAGGTTTAAGATTTGGCTTTAAAATTTTTCCAGCTACTTTTACCCTCTGGGCCTTTGTCCCCTTCTTCCCACGAGGTAAGGTACAACCCTTCCTAGTGTAGCCAATCCCAATGCCCAAATAATGAAGGGGATATGTAAGGAATAAATATGGAAACTGGTAAGGATGAAGGGAATGGACGATGAATTTTCAAATATCCACCCAATAACAACCCATCCCAAAGGGAAATCAACTTATTAGGACATTGTTTCACCCTTCTAGGTTTGAACGAGGCAAAGAGCATAATTTCCAAGAAAACGTCATGAAATGAAGAAGGATTTAATATAACATGTTCAAGTGCTTCAACAATTAGGGTGATACATACCATGATACCCAGACTCATTCCCTCATGGAGCAAGACTCACTACTAATTTAGGACTAGGCTGGTGTGATGGATACTGTTGTTGGTAATATCTGGACCGCATTGAGGAAAAGAGGGGCTCTCTGGGGCCATGCTTAAGTCATCTGACTCTCGGTATTCCATGTATAGGACCTGTGGGCCTCGAGACGTGATCTCCTTAGTTATCCCTAGGATATGGGATAACATTCCCCTTTCCTCTTTGTTGAAAACCATAATTGATATTGTATGGATTTGCCTTAAAATCCTCAAAGCAATAATGACTTCATTCAAAAAGAGGACTTAAAAAATCCTCTTTCCATTTCCTCGACCTTCTTATAATGTAGCAAGTTTATTGTTTCTGACCTACAACATGGTAGTTTCAGTATATTAAGGAGGTTGAAGTTTGGATTTTTGTGAACAAATGGCGTTCAAAACTATAAAAGTATGTACAACAAGGATTTTCTACCATATTCCAAGTGAGCAAGAATTTATCCACGAAAACTTGGAGAATCGTCCATCTTTCTTCATTTGTTTGGCTAGAAAAGTTAGAATAACAATAAAATTGAACTAAGGTGGGTTATCTTCACATCCTCATAAATGATGTTGATAGTTTCTCACGACACATAGATGTAGAGGACCATGCATTTGTTGATTGAGCACAACTAGTAGTTTGAACCTTGTTCCATTCATTTTTTGTTACTTTTGTATGACATTCTTGACTCATTACTATTTAAATGATAGACAAATGTAATTATATGGTGTAGAGTTTATTTCATTTTGATTTGGACATTAGTGATTTAATAATGAGAAATATAATGATTCCCCTATTTTGAACCCCAATTTCCAAATTATCTAATTCCCAATTGCATCATGCATGTTGTTGATTTAGTTTCATAAAGTTGCGAATAATTGTGTGTAAATTTTTTGTATATTTAATATTTAGGGCAATGTCCCCTATTTTGGTGGCAATGTCCCATGTGATGTCCCTTAAAATTGCTTTGTCCCCTTTACGTATACCTAACATGTGCACCCATGTCCACGTGTCCTTGCATCCTCAAAACCTGGTTGTAGGTTGAAATGATTCGTCCTCGAGATGCATATACAAAAAAAGTTATGGGTTGAAAGCATTCATCATCCCATTTGTGGGACATAAAGAATTAAAAACCTCCTTTAATAGGACCCAAAGAATCCACAACTTTCAATTATGAGACTTGCAAAGGCATTGCAACCCTCATTTCCAAGGCGTTTAATGGCCTCATAAGCTCAAATTATGAGTTGAAGGATCCATACCTCCATTTGCAAAAATCAAATGATATACAACTTTTCACTGCAAGACTCACTAAGACCTATAACCCTCCTTTATGTGACTCATAAAGGCCGCACAATTCCCATTTATGAGTTAAAGTCTTTGTAATCCCATTTTGTATGCTTAAAAGATTACACTTAAAGGATTTACAACTTCTATCTATAGGGCTTGCAAAGGGCCTCTAAGCTCCATTTGTGAGTTGCAAGTTGGGAAGAGCTCACAAGAGAATGAACCATAAGAAATGGAGTCCCTAGCAATAAAATCAACATAATTTTGTCATATAGTGTTGGATTCTTCTTTCATTTTTTTTCTTTGCACTAAATTCAAAAACACATTTTTTTTTTTGGCACTAAATTCAAAAACACATTAAGGGAAAATGATTACATGTTAAAAATTTGCAATCAATTTGAAGTTATTCAATTAAGAAGTGTGTTGGTTCAGTAAAGGGCATTAAATGAAAAACTAGTTTATAATATTGAAATGGCCATTTCTCCCTCTTTGGAACTAAGCTTGAGCATTGTTTGGTGTTTTGGAAATCCTTTAAAAAGACTAATACAAGATTGAAAATTGAAATTGAATAATAAATGCCATTAAGTATCGATTTTATATTGAGTATTGATCTTTTTTTAATTGAAATAATTCAAAATATTTCATGAAAGAGTTGTATCATGGTTTATTGTTCAAAAGAGAAGGCATTAACTAGTAGTTGGTGAGCAACCTAAAGAAAAATCAAAGATCAAAGAGATAGATACTAGAATACCACAATAAAAAACTATGAGCATGTTCAAGGCAAAAGAAGTTATTCACCTAAACGGGGACTAACTAGTTGAAAGTCGGCCTGAAAGAGTTCCAAATCACGACAAAAGAGCAAGCATCCATGCTAACTCAACTTTTACTGTGTACGTCCATCCCAACTATTAATTCAATATTCAGCAAGAATATGAATCTTATAGAACCATTTGTTGCAAAGGTAAAAAATAGGGACCTTGGATATTAAGTTATTTAATAGAAGTATTTATATTGAAAAGTTAGATAATTGAATATGTACTTTAGAGGGAATCAATATAATAATCAACACAATATTCCATTTGTTGAGTTGAAGTGGGAAAGTTTTATTTAAATACTAAAGGCAAACACCAAGCAAAATCCTTATAAAAAATTCCAAATAATTTGAATTAATAATGAATAAATTATATCTTGTAAAAATACGAACATGATATAATAATCCATTAGAAATATCATGTATGTAAACAAAGACGAGGAATAACAAACTCTATTGTTGAATTATATGAGTATACAATCTCATTGCAAATTACACGAGATGGAAGATATGTGGTGTAAAATACATGGGTGTCCACAATTATATTAAAAAACAATTGGCCTTATTTCAAGTTAAAATATTGGATGTCTAACAAATACTAAGGTTATGCCTATTGCAATAAAATGAAAGAATGTGAATGATCCAAGTCGATATTGGTGGCCACTCACCTGTTCCAAATTTCAACTGGCTCATTTTGATAGTTTTCAGTTCAACATGTTTCTCTGTAATGGGGACATTTCTTTGTAATTGTGGGGTTTCAACTTACGAAGTTGTTCTGAAGCCCTACACAACATCGAAGTGTATATTGGTGGCCTCCCACCTATTCCAACAAACTTATTTTGGATGTTTTCATGTCAGTACATATTTCTGTACTTCCAGGACCATTTTGGGGCTCTAAACAATGTTTTCTTGGCTTGCCACAGTCAAACTATAAACAAAGTCAGAGTTTGATGACATAATGCCTAGTTCTCGAAAAGACCTTTCCAACAGGATATCACACGCCTAAAACGGAGATCGTATGCAAAAGTTACGACCCCGTGAAGTTAACGTACTAACTTACCCCAACAAGGCCCACATGAATTTTGGTGCTTCATCTCCTAGGGTTAGGTTTTTGGATGTCTAGGGTTTTGACATTCATGTTTATCATAAAATGGCCTTCAAAGCCTCATTATAATCATCTTCTTGTGAATGAGCGTAACTGTCACATCTCTTCTTAGAGATAACGCCGCCACCATTCTAACGAATCTTGCACTGTATTTTTACAGTCTCTGTACATTTCTTTCATTAATATAAATCATGTATTGTTGTATTTCTCTATTTCTAGAATTTTTTATGTGTATTTCATTGTAATATCTATGCTTTCATTTCGTTCCAAAAATAATCTGGATCAGTGGTATCAGAGCAGGCTGCTCTTGATTGTTTTTCAATGCATGTCCTTGACGAGGTCTGAGTAGAGAAAGTTGGGTCTCAATCTTGTCTTTCTTGAGTAAAATCACTCTCACGCGCCCAAGAAACCCTCTATGGCGGCAGAAAAGAAAAACAACAGAGCAAAAGATTATATTAACCTGTTGCTTGAGCAAGCTCTCACACGACATAAGGTCAGAATGATGGAGAGTTTTTCCCACATCCTTCAACGCCTGCTGATAGCAACAAGCTCATATTCATCAAGCGACCACTTTGAAGGAACCTCTCCTTTCAAGGTACAAGTTAATTTTGATATTCCCATATTTGAAGGTCAGATGGATGTGGATGCCTTAGAAAAATGGTTGAATCTGCTAGAAGGTTATTTCTTTGTTCACAATTTTTCCGACAGGGAAAAGATCACCTTTACACTCCTCAAGGCTCTCCCCCATGTCAAACATTGGTGGGAAACTTACTGGGAGAAAAGTTCCATAGAAGAATCTAGAATATATGGGGCCAAGCCCACTTGGGATTTTTTTGTGGATGCGGTAAAGGAACAATACTACCATGTTGATAACTATGAAAACCAATACATGAGATGGACCACACTGCAGCAAGAGAAGAGCCAAACAATATCAGAGTTCACAAATACTTTCCATACCTTGCACACCAAGATCGGTATCAAAGACTCTGAGCGACATCTACATCTGAAATATCGCAGGGCTCTACATAGGTAAATCCAAACCGAAATGGATTTCCTAAACATCTCATCATTGGGAGCTGCCTATTATTATGCTATCAAAATCGAGCAGGAATTTAGGCACCAGAACAAATGGGAGTTTGGGTCTGCAAATCTGCAACACCAAAGCATTGTAAAGACGACCCTAACCAACAGCCTCCCAACAACCAGTCCAAGAGACAGGAAAAGAAGGGTAAAGGAAAGACAAAGAATGACATTGGGAAATGGTTCGACTTCCACAAAATCCCCTGGCACAACAACGATGAATGTCGCTCGAAACAGTCATTGGTGGCCGAGGTCAAAGACAAGGAGCTGAATCGTGATTCAAAATATGATCCAGAAAATATTGAAAACAAACAGATCATCGATGTAGAACCTACTTCTACTGTCCTGACCACAACAATTCAACCATAAGAACTAGTAGATCTTGAAGAGGGGGAGCGCCTCTTCCATTCACAGATGTGGATGAAGGCGACCTCGTTGCATTTCATTGTTGATAGTGACAGCCAAAAGAACCTCATCTCAGTTGAGGTCGTCAAATAGTTGGGGTTGTCGACAACACCACACCTATAGCCATACAACATCAGGTCGCGCCACTAAGGACAAGATCTCCGTGTCAGCCAGCAGTGTCGCTTGTCCTATGGCATCCAACCCTTCAAGGATGAGGTAGTGTGTGATGTTGACCCTCTTGATTTCTGTGATGTTGTTTTGGGCCAACCATATATATGGAAACATTATGATGTTTATGAGTCTCGACCCCATAGTGTCATTATTACTTTGGGGGGTTAGCTCTATAGGATACCAGAGGTAGTTCCAACTATTGTTCCACAAAAATAGTGCCACAAGGTAATATCTCACACTACAAAATTCATCCTCTTCAAAGTCTGTTCAAAGGATGAACATAAGGCCACTACAACCACTACATCCTCAACACCTTCTATCCAATAGAAGCAAATTTTAGAAGAGAAAGCAGATATTGTTTCTTCACCTACAATGGTGCCTACACAATGCCCTGACAAGCCCAGAGAGACCCGGTTGGTGGAACAGATTCAACTCCGCCAACAACAGGTTCATGACAGCCTTCCATAGACCAAGCAACACAACTTCTCCAATAAGGCACGCAACTCACTAAGATTCAGATTTAGAAAACGCTTTCCCCTCTTCCTCGCGAACTCAACGCAATGGATACCATTACTTCCTAAGGGGGGAGGATTGATCCAGGTGGATATTGGTGGCCACCCACCTGTTCCAAATTTCAATTGACTCATCTTGACAGTTTTCAGTTCAACACGTTTCTCTATAATGGGGAAATTTCTTTGTAATTGTAGGTTTTTCACTTATGGGGATGTTCTGAATCCCTACACAACATCCAGGTGCATATTGGTGGTTGCCCACCTATTCCAACTGACTTATTTTGGAAGTTTTCATGTCAGTACATCTTTTTGTACTTCTAGGGCCGTTTTGGGGCTCTAAACAATGTTTTCTTGGCTTGCCATGGTCAAACAATGGACGGAGTTAGAGTTTGACAACATAATGTGTAGTTCTCAAAAAGACCTTTTGAACGGGCTATCACACGCCTAAAACAGATATCGTATGCAAAAAGTTACGACCTCGGGAAGTTAATGCACTAACTTACCCCAACGGGACCCAAATGACTTTTGGCTCTTCATCTCCTAAGGTTAGTTTTTTTGATGTCTATGGTTTTGGCATTCATGTTTATCATAAAAAGGCCTTTAGAGCCTCATTGTAATCATCTTCTTACGAATGAGTGTAGTTGTCACATCTCTTCTCAGAGATAAAGTTGCCACCATTCTAGCGAGTCTTGCACTCTGTATTTTTACAGTCTCTGTACATTTCTTTCATTAATAGAAATAATGTATTGTTGTATTTCTCTGTTTCTGGAAATTTTTATGTGTGTTTCATTGTAATATCTCTGCTTTAATTTCATTCCAAAAATAATCCAGATCAATTGTATCAGAGCAGGCCGCTCTTGATCGTTTTTCAGTGCATGTCCCCGACGAGGTTCGAGTAGAGGAAGTTGGGTCTCGATCTTGTCTCTCTTAAGGATAGAAGCAAATTGTAGAAGAGAAATCAGTGGGGATTAGACATTATTGGAGAAATTCATCTAGCCTCAAGTGGTCAACATAGTTGGATTCTAACTGCTACTGATTACTTCACCAAGTGGATAGAAGCCATTCCCACTAGAAATGCAAACCATAAAGTATTCATTGGCTTCTTGGAAGACATTCTATCAAGGTTTGGTTGTCATAACAAAATTGTTATCGATATTGATACAACTTTTAAGGCCGAGCCTCTGGTGAAGTTTTGTTAAAAATTTGGGATTCAACTTATTCACTCTACTCCATATTACCCTCAGGGCAATGGATTAGCAAAATCCTCCAACAAAAGCTTAGTGAAGATCATCAAAAAAATGTTGGAGGATAATAAAAAGTGATGGCATTAAAAGATGAAGTTTTCCCTCTGGGAAGACAGAGTAACCACCAAAAGATCAATTGACACTACTCCTTTTCAGTTGGTCTATGGAATTGAAGTTGTTTTTCCTACTCAACTAGCTTTACCTATAGCAAAGTTTCTTCAATATCAAGAAGGGGAACCATATGACATGATCAGAAGGATGCATCAACTTGTGGAAGTACAACAAACCAGGGAACAACTTTTTGATAAAGCACAAAGCCATGAACAAAAAATCAAAGAAGCTTTTGACAAGAAGGTGAAGAAAGAAGATTTTCATCTAGGAGACCTGATACTCAAATGGGATGCACAAAGGCAAGATAAGGGAAAACATGGTAAATTCGAAGCCTTGTGGATTGGTCCTTTTAAAATTTATGAAGTTTTGCAAAACAATACTTTTAAGTTGCAGAACTTGGAAGATGTTGAATTTCCTGGTGGCCCAGTAAATGGGCATTTTCTAAAGAGATATTTTTCCTAAATTCATGAGTGGCTTCTTTTTATTGTAAATATCAATCTTTAGTTAGTTTTATTTTCTTTTCAATAATGACTCCTAGGCTAATGGACAAGGCACTGAAACTGCATGTTCTTAGAGCCTCGTAGGGAGGTCTTCATCCCCTGTGGAGCCAGATGTTAGCACATAGAATGTGTAGGGGTTCAAAACACCTTAGTTTTGTTTTAATTTGAATCATAGGAGTTTTAAGTCTTAGTTTTTGGGTTATTTTATATGTCATGATTCAATCTTTTGTTTTTTATAAGAAAAGTATTGTTTTAGCTTTAGTTTAGAGCTTTTATGTCATGAGATTATTCATCATGATAAGGATAATGGTCCTTATGAGTCACCCTCTTGGTTTTAAACATCATCACCATGACATGTCGCCTCCAAGTTGTACACAGGTTTTGTTTTGGTCACTTTAAAATCGTTTAGATGTCAAGTCAAAAGTCAGGTGTATATGCTGCCAACTCACCTAAAAGTTCACAACGTACTCATGAGTGCCTCATGCACTTATATTTGATTATTGCATCTTGAAAATGTGTCAAGGGGAATTTTGTGGTTTTCCATGCTTTCATCTAATTAGATTTTCAAGGATTGTGTCACAGAGAGTTCTAACAGTTTTCTTGAAGCACATTATTGGAATTTGAACTTGGCGTTGCGGATTAGCTGAAGGAGAATGTTTGAGTTTGGATGCCTCTCAAATAGACTAGTTCAGATTCACAACACACCAACATCAAACCCAAGAGTAGAAGGTATTCCTTCGTGATATGCATGTTCTTCAAAGGTTGACAGAAGAGTTTATGCTGTTTAAATTACCGGTGCTGCGGATTGTCTGGTTTAAATTTGCATCACCACTTAGTGCTGTGAACTAGGTGCTGTGAATTGTTTGTTTCAGGACTGTCAAAACCCTCATTTTCTGTAATTAATATGAGACCCAACCTTAAATAGTTGTATGAGCTTCCTATCAAACATAAAGAATATGGTTAATCCTTTATAGAACCTAGTTCATTTGCATACCTTGTTGGCGCCGCAAACTCATATTGTGCTGCTAAACCCTGTTCTCACATAATTGCTTTTACTTGTCTGCATTTTTACTAAAATATCAGTGGTTGTCCCTCTTATCTTTCCCTTTGAAGTTTTCTCCTTCTCATACCACTGTTTTGTATAAGTGTTTAGATAAGGCGAACTCCATGTAAACAAGCTCTGCCATCAAACCCTAGTTTTTCTGTTTACCCTATTTTCAAATACCAATTGTCAAAGGAATTTACAAAAGGTGCCCTTCAAGCAGTGAGTATGGACAATCAACAAAACAAGAAGACTTAGACACGGGGAGAGATTGTAAGGAATGAAACCTATGATATGAAACTCATCAACTCTGAACCATTGTTCATAGAGGCTTTTCAGAGGGTGGGTTGTCTGAATTTTTGTCAAAATATGCAGAGAGGACATCCTTAAGTGGCCAAAGAATTTGCACTTAATTTTAATGGGACTAAAACTAAAGTGGAGACATTGGAATTTGATGTTTCAGAGCATTCCATATATTTTTCAACATAAATACTTAACTGTGGGGAGAAATGGTTCAAAGCCATGTCTTTAAACTTTTCCTTCTCAAAAGAATTCCTTAAGTCAGAATTTCAAGAAGACAATTTGTCTAAAGGAGTACCTGAAAGTCACATGCTTGAATGTTTTGACAAGATGCTCAAGGTCATCCAAAGATACTTCACATGTGAAGGGAGGTTCTATACGATATACCAATACCACATCAGATTAATATTACACTTTACAGGAAAATAAGCCATGAACCTTCCATTCTATATGTTCAGGAGTATTGGTAAGATGTCAGGCAGAGATCAAGCTAAGTCAAAGTAGGTAGATACCAGTGTCTTTCACTCTGGTCTTATCAAGATGTTAGTAATGGAGGAGTTAAATAAAACTAACACTGATTGGGGAAAATTCCTAACTTCATCACATTTTCAATTAGATATTGCTCCTATTCTACAATGCAAAAGACAAACTCCTACTCATGTTGAGAGGACTGTGCATTCAGAGTCTAGTAAGAAGAAGAGGGTGACTAGGAGTGTTAAATATGTGAAAGCTATTGATGAAGCAAAAACATGTTGTCCTTCACAACCTCCAGACAGAGAAACTTCACCTATGGCAGATACTATCCCCATGGAGATTCCTTTAAGCAAACCAAGAGGCTTGAAAGGAAAAAAACTTGTTTTCCCCCACCCATTGCTGCAGACAAAGTCAAGCCTAAAAGACCTTTTACTAGAGAAACAACCAAGCAACATGTCCTCATGAATGATGATACAGTAGAGACTTCATCCCAACAAAAAGGAAAATCTCAGTTCTCTAAGCATCCTATAGAATTTATTGACATCACTACTCCTCAGCATGAAAGCAACCCTACCTTCAAAACACTCAAGAGGCAACTCAAGGAAGAAAGAGCTTAAATTGATAAGTTAAAGAAGGAAGATTTGGGTTCGAGGAGAAAGCTTAAGGACATGTTGACATGTATGAAGAGACTATTGATAAGGAAATATTTCGAGCTAAGAGGTTTTTTCCCCTTCACAGGCAACTCAAGAATGTCTATAGGCATAACATAACCCACAAAACCGAAATAAAAAAACTGAAGGCAGAGTTACACCCTTTCAAAGAAGAATTGGAAAAGAGAAACTTAGACATGGTAGCCAAGGTGGCTACCAGAAGAAGTTTCAAAATAAAAATATAAAGAAAATGATCTTCTAAAGCCAACATCAATTTTACAACATTTTAGTAATGGTTATGAGTTTTGAACTATAACTAGCAGATTTTGTATTTTTCCTCCAATGATATATCAAGATGACAAGCTATATCATATCTGGACTCCTAGTAGAAGTTTTGAGGTGTTGTATCTTTTGCAAAAGTAAAACAGGCCACTACAGGAAAGTTTGCAGCTCCTGGAATCATTGGCGCTACGAACTGGCTGTTTCAGGACAGTTTGTAGTGCTGCGCTGTGAACTCAATTTTTTGAATATTTTGGAGGGAAAGGGAGATGCCAGCTGTCAATATGGACCCGTACCAACACTCAAAGAATCAATTTCACTTTGGAAGGCCACTTACCTCAAGAAGTTGCACACTTATGGACACATCATCAAGTTATTAAAAGACTATTGTATACGTTGCCAACATTCTCCTTTAAAGTAGCAATTTGTTTCTTTTTGGTTGTACACCTGTTTCCACGCTTCCCTTAGGCATGGAATCCTATGAGGAATTTGAGGGATGGATTTTAAATATGGAATTGATAGTTTTATCTATTTAAAGGGCATTGTAAGACTAAAGAGGGTTCAAATGGTGTGACAAAAAAAACTCTTATTTTTGTATTGTCTTTTGTAGCAGAGTTTTCTCCTAATGTATGGACTATATCCAAGATACTTTTAATGGTGGAAATTGGTCTTACTTCTTATTATCATATTTTGTTGTCTCACTTTGATATTAGTCTGTGTTGAAAGATTCATCTGGTTGTTTTTTCTTTATTGCAATAAAATATTTATTGTGATATTATTTGCAAATTTATCAGAGTTATTTTCTCTTTGAATTTAAGAGGTTCTTATTCAAATGAGCTTTGTTTCATGTGTGTCAGAATTATCTGATGTAAAATTGATATGCATATTACATTCTCCTTCCTAATTCTTCCATCTATATTCTTATCTCTTAAAACCTGATTTGAAACCTTTTAAGGCCTTGTTTGTTGGTGTGTATTGCATGGAGTGATTTGTGATTGACATTTATAACTGAGTGTTTACTCCATTTTCCACATTTTCATCGACATTTATCCTTTACATTCTGATGGGTATTAGGATTACACCTACAACAATCTAGGTGTGACTTCTAGAGCTAAAATTTTTGGCGTCGTTGCTGGGGAACAAATTGAAATTTTTTCCCTGGGTTGTACGACAAGACAATACCAATTTTGATGGTGTACATAAATCAATAAAAAAAATACTGCATAGTGCACCTGGCGACTCCAAAGTTCAGTTGTGGCTCCCAAAGGTAGACATATGAGGTTTAATCCACAGTCACCTCTAGCTGCACCTGAACCTGATCTAGAAAATATCATAAAGAAGGGAAAAAATTTGCAAGGAGCCTCCTCTTCTAAATTTTCAGGTACTTCTGGAGACTTACCCGACTCTGATTTCCATACACTAGTTGTTGTTTCTCATGCTTCTTATTTACCTACTGCTAAAACTCTTGTAAAGTCAAAACTAGGAGATTTTCCTGTAGAATACTAAACTTTTTCCGCTGAGCTAAATGAAGAAAGTCTAGAAAATTTTGATTTTTTTCATCTCTTGAAATTGTAAAGTGGTTTAGGCTTGAGAGTTTGGAGGATTTTCCTCTCTTAGGTTCTCCTTCTCCCCATCCTTTTAAATTTTATTTAACTAAAGAAGAAGGAACATCAGTTTTTGTTGAAATTCCCCCATCCTCATCCAAGTCTCAACCATTGTCTAATATATATGAAGTTTCCCCACATTATACTCTTCCCTTTCCAAAGCTAACTATTATATATGCTGCATATTTACCTGCTAAATCACCTTCTACTTCTCCAAGAATTCATAGTCCTCCTTTTCCTAATCAAATGGCAAGGGTTAATCCTCCTCAAAACAAACTGGATGACATTGTGGCTACTAGGTATGCACCATTAGTGCTTCCTCAGCCTATGAATTCTATTCCAATATCAGACTACCTAAAGTATATGCCTAAGTTCACAGGAGAGGAAGATATCATTGCAAAAGAACACCTTCGCAACATTTTATAGTTATGCTGATAATTTGAATATTGAGAATCAAGATGTCTAGATGAGGGTTTTTGTGCAAAGTCTTGATGGAGAAGCTAGAAAATGGTTTAGAAGTCTATCCCCTGGATCAATTGTTGGGATTGAATCCCTAGATGATGCCTATTTAAGACATTGGGGTGACAAAAAATATTTTTTATATTACATCACAAACTTTGGGGCTCTTAAAAGGAAAGAAGGTAAATCAATGTCTGATTTTTCAAAGAGATTTAACAAGATGTGTAAAAAAATCCCTATGGAGATCAATCCCACAGAAACTTATGCTTAAATAACATATGCAAGTGCCTTTGACCTATAATTTTGTCTTTTGTTGAGAGAAAGAAGCTCTACAACATTATCCCATATACAAGATGTTGCTCTTGATGTGGAATCAAATATATTGGCAACAAATAAGTTGAGGGGCAAATATGATAGGGATAGAAGAAAAAAAAAAGCAGAAGCATCATCTTCCAATACTTCAAGAACTAATCCCCTGGTTGATGAATTGACTAAGTTAGTCAAGTCACTTTTTGTAGAAATGGAAAAACTAAAACTTGAAGGGAGACAAGCAAATAGAAACCCATAAGATTTTACAAATAGAAACAATTTCAGAAGAAAAAACAATACACTTCAAATCCTTCAGAGAGATCATAGATATAGAGAGGATCATAAGGTTCAAACCCCTCTCCAAAAAAATTTGGTTGATGATGAAGAAGGAGATAATGAAGAAATGGATCAATAGATTCATCGTCTGGGAGACACATCTTCTTCTCCTCATCTAACTCAATCTGCTTATGAAGAGTCTCTAATGAGCAGTCAACTAAATGAGTTAATTAAAGGAAAGAAAGTGAATGGAACTCGGAACAAGTACAATTTGAGGTCAAAACAAAAAGAGGGGAATCCTAGTACATCTAATCAACCTAAAAAATCAAATACTTCTACCAAAATAGTGGCAACACCAAATAAAGGAATAGATGAAAAGAACAATCAACCCATCATTAAAGCTCTTGGTCAAGAGACAAAGGAAATTCTGAAGTCCCAATCTTGTTTTAACTTTGAGAATGAAATCTAGAAAATCAAAATTTCTGTCCCATTCCTAGAGATGATAAAGAATGAAGATTTCAAGAAATCTATTTCAAAAATGTTGCAGCTTGAATTTTCTTCCCATTCAACAGACTCAGTTAACTTGCAGGATGAGAAACTTGCAGTTAAATTGGGGCCACTAGTAGAAGACATAGATGACTCCTCTCCTCCCTTTTATAAATCTTTGAATATACATGATAAAATTTTACACAATTGCCTTATGGACTCAGGTGCATCCCATAACTTAATGCCTCAGGCTGTCATGGATGAATTGGGTTTGGAAATTACTAAATCATATCATGATTTGTATTCCTTCGAATCAAGAAAAGTAAAATACCTTGGGGTGATTAAATATTTGGTTGTTACTCTCTTTCAACTACCTATGAAGAGCATAATCATGGATATTGTAGTTGCAGATGTTCCTCCCAATTTTGGGATGTTATTGTCCAGATCATGGATCAAAAGGTTAGGAGGGACATTGCAAATGGATCTTTCTTATGCTACTATACCAGTCTTCGGGGGTGAACACAAAAGGCTGTATAGAGAAGCACAAATTGCATATATTATTAGTGATGAAGGCAATCCTACAAACCATCGCATCTATGCTATTGATACTGATTTAGGATCTATCATTTTGCATCTTACTGATTTTCCTCAGTCACCAATGGAAACAAAAAGGCAATCACCAACAATATGTGAGACATCTAGACAAAGTGCCCAAACTTGGAAAATGTATTTTTATGGTGCATCTTCCAAAGATAGTGCTGGTGCTGGAGTTGAGTTCATTTCTCCTTCTCAAGAAGTCATAACCTTGTCCTTCAAATTGGAATTTGAAACTACAAACAACATTGTAGAATATGAAGCCTTAGTTTTGGGTCTTAGAGCTACAAAGGACATGAAAATTGAAGAATTATCAGTTTTCAAAGATGTAGAGATGATTGTGCATCAAGTTAGAAATATCTATCAAACAAAGAATCCAATACTAAGAACTTATAGGAATGAGGCATGGGACCTTATTGACAATTTATTCCTAGCCTTCAACATATATTTTGTTCTCAAAGAGGATAATACATTGGTTGATTCCTTAGTTGTTTCTACTAGTAATTTTAAAATCCCACTACCTCCCAGACCTAAGTATGATGTTGAGGTGAAATATAGACCTTCTATACCTGATAATGTCCAGCATTGGAAGGTTTTTGAAGTTGATCAAGAAACAAAAGTATTTCTAGAGACAATAGATGAATTTTTTTCTCTTCATATTGACCAAGATTCAGATGATGATAAAAGTCTGCATGGTGATAAATTTATGAACAAAACTGCATACCACAAAATTGTTAAGTTTACTAGAAATTATATTCCTAAGGGATTAGTTCCCTTATATAGGTTATTTGATAACAATGACGTGGATGTAAAAGTAAGAGGTTCAAGTGAAAATGTTGATCTGACACAGTGTAATCTAGGTACTAAAGAGGAACCCAAATATGTCAAACTATCCAGTAGTTTGTTAGAAAATCAGAGGGCTGAATATATCAAACTGTTGAAAGAATTTGTTGATGTCTTTGCATGGAAGTATGAGGATTTGGAAACTTATGATACAAGCATTATCGAGCATAGAATACCCTTGAAGGATGATACCAAACCTCTTATACAAAAACTAAGGCATATCAATCCTATGTTACTACCCATTATGGAGAAAGAGGTCAAAAAATTGGTTGATGCTTAGATCATTATATCTTTGAGGTATTATGATTGGATAGCTAATTTAGTCCCTATCAAAAAAATAAATGGTGAGATCAGACTTTGTGTTGATTTCAAAAATTTAAATAGGTGTTCCAGAAAAGACAATTACCCCTTACCTAAAATGGAGCATATCTTGCAAAGGGTGACACGCTCAATAAGGATGTCAATGATTGATGGATTTTCAAGCTACAATCAGATTTCTGTATTACCAGAAGACAGGGAGAAGACAACATTTACCACTCCTTGGGGTACATTCATGTATTCCAAGATGCCTTTTGGTCTCATGAATGCAGGGGAAACTTTCCATTGTGCAATGGACATTGCATTTATTGGAGAAAAATATACGTTTGTGGTTATCTACTTGGATGATATCACAGTGTTTTCAAAGTCTGATCAAGAGCATTACCAACATTTGGAGAAGGTTTTATTGAAATGAAGAAAGTATGGGTTGTCACTTAATCCCAAGAAGTCTCTTTTTTCCATGAAGGAAGGTAAGCCGCTAAGACATATTGTCTCAGCTGAAGGAGTAAAAATTGACCCAAGTATAGTGGAGGCTATAAAAAATCTTTCTCTCCCAAGGTCCAAAGAAAGAAATTCAGTCCTTCCTAGGTAAGATAAACTTCTTTAGGAGATTTATATCTATTTTTGTTGAGTTGGTCAAATTTATCACATCCATGTTGAGAAAAGGGAATGAAGTAAAATGGACACTAGAAGCTAGGAATTATTTTGAGAAAATAAAGCAAGCACTGGCTGATGCACCTGTTCTAATCAGTCCTGAGTATTCAAAAGAATTTTTGATTTTTTCTTTTGCCTCAAATGATACATTAGTTGTTATTCTTCTTCAAAAGAATTCAGACGAAATGGAGCAACCTATTTCCTTTTTCAGTAGGGCCTTGAGAGATGTTGAAGTCATATATGACATCACGGAGAAACAAGATTATGCTTTGGTCAAAGCCCTCAAAGAATTCAGATTTTATGTGCTTCATTCCAAAATGATTGCTTATGTTCCTTCAATCTCTGTAAAAGAAATTCCGATTCAGCCTGATATAGATGGGAAAACAAGTAAGTGGATTGCTAATATTTTGGATTTTGATATTGAGATGAAACCCACAAAGCTGGTGAAAGGTCAAGGTTTAGCTAGATTGTTAGATGAATCAAATTGTAAGGAACTGGGAGTAAATTTCATGAATGATAATTCTGTAAATAAACAAACTGATATTCTTAAAAATAGCTTGCAAATCAACTCAAAGTTGACAGAATAAAGTTGGTACAAGGACCTCATCTATTTCTTGCAAAATTTGCAGCCTCCTACTGGACTTGAGAAAACCAAATTGAGGGATTTGAAGCTTAAAGCAGTCAGGTATTCCATTGTTGATCATGTTATGTATTGGAAAGATCCTGTAGGGGTCCTTTTAAGATGTTTGGATCCAGAAGAGGCAAAACAAACTATGACTCATTTTCATGAAAGTCTACGTGGAGGTCATCATTTTTGGAGGACTACAACATACAATATTCTTAGAGCTGGGTACTTCTGGCCTATCTTATTCACTGATGTGTGTGCAAAGATCAGAACTTGTGATAAATTTAAGAAATTCTTATGTAAACATCAACTCCAATCTTCGCCTCTGAAGCCCATAGTGTTATCTAGCCCTTTTCGGCAGTGGGGATTAGACTTCATTGGGGAAATTTATCCAGCCTCAAGTGGTCAACATCGTTGGATTCTGAGTGCTATTGATTACTTCACCAAGTGGATAGAAGCCATTCCCACTAGAAATGCAACACATAAAGTAATCATTGGCTTCTTGGAAGACATTTTATCAAGGTTTGGTTGTCCTAACAAAATTATTACCGATAATGTTGCAACTTTTGAAGCTGAGCCTCTAGTGAAGTTTTGTGAAAAATTTGGGATTCAACTTATTCACTCTACTCCATATTACCCTCAGGGTAATGGCTTAGCAAAATCCTCCAACAAAATATTAGTGAAGATCATCAAAAAACTGTTGGAGGATAATAAAAAGTCATGGCATTCAAAGCTGAAGTTTTCCCTATGGGCAGATAGAGTAACCACCAAAAGATCAATTGGCACTACTCATTTTCAGTTGGTCTATGGAATTGAAGTTATTCTTCCTACTCAAATATATTTACCCATGGCAAAGTTTCTTCAATATCAAGAAGGGGAACCAAATGACATGATCAAGAGGATGCATCAACTTGTGGAAGTACAACAAGCGGGGAACGACTTTTTGATAAAACACAATGCCATCGACATGAAATCAAATAATATTTTGACAAGAAGGAGAAGAAAGAAGCTTTTCAGTAGGGAGATCTGCTACTCAAATGGGATGCACAAAGGCAAGATAAGGGAAAACATGGTAAATTCGAAGCCTTGTGGATTGGTCCTTTTAAAATTTCTGAAGTTTTGCAAAATAATACTTTTAAGTTGCAGAACTTGAAAGATGCTGAATTTCCGTGTGGTCGAGTAAATGGGCATTTTCTAAAGAGATACTTTTCCTAAAATCCACGAGTGGCTTATTTTCATTGTAAATACAAGTCTATAGTTAGTTTTATTTTCTTTTCAATAATGACTCCTACCCCAATGGATAAGGCACTTTAACTGCATGTTCTTGGAGCCTTGCAGGGAAGTCTCCATCCCCTGTAGAGCCAGATGTTAGCACATAAAATGTGTAGGGGGTCAAAACACCTTAGTTTTGTTTTATTTTGAGTCATGGGATTTTTAATTCTTGGGTTTTGGGTTAATTTATATGTCATGAATCAATATTTTGGTTTTTATAAGAAAAGTATTGTTTTAGCTTTAGTTTAGAGCTTTTATGTCATGAGATTATTCATCATGATAAGGATAATGGTCCTTATGAGTCAACCTCTTGGTCTTAAACATCATGACCATGACATGTCCTGCCTCCAAGTTGTACATAGGTTTTATTTTGGTCACTTTCAAATCATTTAGATGTCAAGTCAAAAGTCAGGTGTATTCTCTGCCAGCTCACCTAAAAGTTCGCATCGTACGAATGAGTACCTCATGCACTTATCTTTTATTATTGCATCTTGGAAATGTGTCAAGGGGAATTTTGTGGTTTTCAACGCTTTCATCTAATTGAATTTTCAAGGATTGTGTCATAGAAAGTTCTAACAATTTCCTTGAAGCGCGCTATTGGAATTTGAACTTGGCGCTGCAGACTGGCATTGCGGATTAGATGAAGGACACTGTTTGATTTTGGATGCCTCTCAAATAAGACAAATTAGGTTCACAACACACCATCATCAAACCTAGGTGTAGAAGGTATTCCTTGATGATCTACATGTTGTTCAAAGGTTGACAAAATAGTTTATGCTTTTTAAATTACTAGAGCTATGAATTGTCTTGTTTAAATCTACATCACCACTATGTGCCGTGAACTAGGCGTTGCGAATCCTCTGTTTCTGGACCGTCAAAACCCTCATTTTATGGAATTATTTCGAGATCCAGCCTTAAACAGTTGTATGAGCTTCCTATCAAACAAAAAGAATATGGTTAATCCTTTATAAAACCTAGCTCATTTACATACCTTGTTGGCGCTGCAAACTCATACTGTGCTGCTAAAACCCTTATTTCACATAATTGTTTTTACTTGTCTGCATTTTTACTAAAACCTCAGTGGATGTCTCTCTTATATTTCCCTTTGATGTTTTCTCCTTCTCATACCACTGTTGTGTATAAGTGTTTAGATAAGGTAAACTCCATGTAAACAAGCTTTGTCATCAAACCCTAGTTTTTATGTTTACCCTATTTTCAAATACCAACTGTCAAAGGAATTTACAGAAGGTTCCCTTCAAGTAGTGAGTATGGACAATCAACAAAACAAGAAGACTCACAAATGGGGAGATATTGTAAGGAATGAACCCTATGATACACAACTCATTAAATCTGAACCATTGTTCAGAGAGGATTTTCAGAGGGTGGGTTGTTTGAATTTATGTCAAACAATGTAGAGAGGACATCTTGAAATGGCCAAAGAATTTGCGTTAATTTTAATGGGACTAAAACTAAAGTGGGGACGTTGGAGTTTGATGTTTCAGAGCATTCTATCTGTGTTGCAACAAAAATACCTAACTATGGAGAGAAATGGTTCAAAGCCATGCCATTAAACTTTTCCTTCTCAAAAGTATTCCTTAAGCCATAATTTCAAGAAGACAACCTGTCTAAAGGATTACCTAGAGGTCACATGCTTGAATGTTTTGACAAGATGCTCAGGGTCATCCAAAGATACTTCACATGTGAATGGAGGTTCAATATGGTATACCAATACCACATCATACTACTGTTACACTTTACAGGAAAATAAGCCATGAACCTTCCATTCTATCTATTCAGGAGTATTGGTAAGATGTCATACATAGTTCAGGTTATTTCAAAGCAGGGAGATACCAGTGTATTTCAGTCTGGTCTTATCAATATGTTAGTAATGGAGGAGTTAAGGAAAACTAAAACTAATTGGGAAACCTTCCTATCTTCATCACATATTCCGTTAAATATTTCTCCTACTCCATAGTCCAAAAGATAAACTCCTACCCATGTTGAGAGGACTGTGCATTCAGAGTCCAGTAAGAAGAAAAGGGTGACTAGGAGTGATAAATCTATCAAAGCTATTGATGAAACATAAACAGGTGGTCCTTCCCAACCTCCAGGCAGAGAAACTTCACCTATGGCATATCCTATCCCCATGGATATTCCTTCAAGCAAACCAAGAGGCTTGAAAGGAAAAAAACTTGTTTTTCCCCACCCATTGCTGCAGACAAATTCAAGCCTAAAAGACCTTTTACTAGAGCAATAGCCAAGCAACATGTCCTCATGAAGGATGATACATCAGAGACTTAAGCCCAACAAAAAGGCAATTATCAGTCCTCTAAGCAACCTATATAATTTATTGACATCACTACTCCTCAACATGAAAGCAACCCTACCTTCAAAAGGCTCAGGAGGCAACTCAAAGAAGCAAGAGTTGAAATCGATAAGTTGAAGAAGGAAGATTTGGGTTCGAGGAGAAAGCTTAAGGAGATGTTGGACATGTATTATGAGACTATTGATAAGGCAAGGCTCGTGGCGAAGAGGGTTTTTCCCCTTCATAGGCAAGTCAAGAATGTCTATAGGAAAAATAGAATCCACCATGTCGAAATCAGAAAAATGAAGGTAGAGTTACACCCTTTCAAAGAAGAATTGACAAAGAGAAACTTAGACATGATAGCCAAGGTGGATACCAGAAGAAGTTCCAAAATAAAAATATAAATAAAATGATCTTCTAAATCCAACATCAATTTTTGTCAAAGTTTTATGTTGCATGCATTTACGACATTTTAGTATTGGTTATGAGTTTTGAACTATAACTAGCAGTTGTTGTGGTTTTCCTCCAATGATATATTAAGATGACGAGTTATAGAATATATCGACTCCTAGTAGAATTTTTGAGGTGTTGTAGCTATTGCAAAAGTAAAACAAGCCGCCTCAGGAAAGTTCACAGCGCCTGGAATCATTGGTGTTGCGAACTGGTTGTCTAAGGACAGTTTGCAGCTTTGCGCTGCAAACTCAATTTTTTGAAGATTTGGAGGGAATGGGAGATTCCAGATGTCAATATGGATCCGTATCAACACTCAGAGGATCAGTTTCACTTTGGAAGGCCACCTACCTCAAGAAGTTGCACACTTATGGACACATCATCAAGTTATAAAAAGATAGTTGTATACATTGCCAACATTCTCCTTTAAAATATTAGTTTGTTTCTTTTTGGTTGTAAACCTGTTGCCAGGCTTCCCTTAGGCATGGGATCCTATGAGCAAGTTGAGGGGTGGATTATAAAGTCGGAAATTATGGTTTTAGCTATTTAAAGGGCATTGTAAGACTAAAGAGGGTTCAAATGGCGTGACAAAAAAAAACTCTTATTCTTGTATTGTCTTTTGTAGTAGAGTTTTCTCCTAATGTATGGACCAGATCCAAGATACTTTTAATGGTGGAAATCGCTCTTACTTCTCATTATCATATTTTTTTGTCTCACTTTGATATTAGTTCGTGTTGAAGGATTCATCTGGTTGTTGTTTCATTATTGCATTAAAATATCTATTGTGATATTGTCTGCAAATTTATCATAGTTATTTTCTCTTTGAATTTAAGAGGTTCTTATTCAAATGAATTTTGTTTCATATGTATGTCAAAATTACCTGATGTAAAATTGATATGCATATTACATTCTCCTTGCCAAGTCTTCCATCTATCATTCTTATCTCTTAAAACCTGATTTGAAACCATTCAGGTCCTTGTTTGTTGGTGTGTATTACATTGAGTGATATGTGATTAACATTTATAACTGATTTTTTACTCCATTTGCCACATTTTCATAAACATTTATCATTTACATTTTGATGGGTATTAGGCTTACACCTACAATAGTCTAGTTGTGACTTCTAGTTCTAACACTATGTTTTTGGTAATTTTTATGTGTATTTCATTTTAATATCTCTGCTTTCATTTCGTTCCAAAAATAATCCGGATCAATGGTATCAAAGCATGTGGCTCTTGATCATTTTTCAGTGCATGTCCCCGATGAGGTTCGAGTAGAGAAAGTTGGGTCTCGAGATTCTCTCTCTTAAGGAAAACCTCTCTAGCACGCCCAAGAAACCCTCTATGGCAGTAGAAAAGAAAAACGATGGAGCAGGAGATTCTATTAACCTATTTCTTGAGAAGGCACTCGCACGAAAGAGGGACGAAATGATGGAGAGTTTTTCCCACATCCTTCAATTCATGCCGATAGAAACAGGTGCATCTTCATCAAGTGGCCACTTTGGAGGAACCTCTCCCTTCAAGGTACAAGTTAATTTCGATATTCCCATATTTGAAGGTCAAATAGATGCGAATGCCTTATAAAAATGGTTGAATCTGCTAGAAGGTTATTTCTCTGTTCACTATTTTTTCGACAGGGAAAATATCACCTTTGCACTCCTTAAGGATCTCCCCCATGTCAAACATTGGTCAAAAACTTACTGGGAGTAAAGCTCCATAGAGGAATATGGAATATATGGGGTCGAGCCCACTTGGTATTTTTTTCGTGGATGCGGTCAAGGAACAATACTACCCTGTTGATAACTATGAAGACCAATACATGAGATGGACCACACTACGAAAAGAGAAGAGCCAAATAGTGCCAGAGTTCACAAACACTTTCCATACCTTTCTCACCAAGTTGGGTATCAAATACTTCGAGCAACTTCTAGTTTTGAAATATCGTGGGGCTATGCATAGGTACATCCAAACCAAAATGGATTTCCTAAACATCTCATCATTGGGAGCTGCCTATCGATACACTGTTAAAGTAGAGTAGAAATTTAGGCACCAAAACAAATGGGAATTCGGGTCAGAAAATCTGCAACAACCAAAGCATGGTAAAGATGGACCTAACCAATAGCCTCTCAAAAACTAGTCCAAGACACAAGAAATGAATGGTAAAGGAAATACAAAGTATGACATTGAGAAGTGGTGTGACTTCAACAAAAGCCCTTGGCACAACATCGGTGAATGTCGCTCAAAACAATCACTGGTGGCTGAGGTTAAAGACAAGGGGCTGAACCGTGATTCATAATCTGATCTAGAAAATATTGAAAACAAACAGATCATCGACGTAGAACCTACTTCTATTGTCGTGACCGCCATAATTCTACCAGAAGAACCAATAGATCCTTAAGAGGGGGAGCACCTCTTCCATTCACAGATGCAGGTGAAGGGGACCCCGTTTCATTTCATTGTTGATAGCAACAACTAGAAGAACCTCATCTTAGTTAAGGTCGCCAAATAGTTAGGGTTGTTGAAAACACCACACTTGCAACCATACAACATCTGGTGGCTTCACCAGGGACGAGATCTCTATGTCAGCCAACAGTGCCACCTATCCTATGGCATCCATCCCTTCAAGAATGAGTTAGTGTGTGATGTTTCCCCTCTTGATGTTGTTTTGGGGCAACCATATATGTGGAAATGTCATGTTGTTTATGAGTCTCGAACCTGTAGTGTAATTATTAGTCTGGGGGGTGATCTCTATAGGATACTAGAGGTAGTTCTGACTACTGTTCCACCAAAAAGGTGTCGCACGATAATCTCTCATACTAAAAAAATCATCCTCTTCATAGTGTGTTCAGAGGATGCACAAAATGCCACTACAACCATTGCAACCTCAACACCTTCTATCTAATAGAAGCAGATTGAAGAAGAGAAATCATATATTATTTCTTCACCTACAATGGTTCCTACATAATGCTTCGACAATCCCAGAGACAACTGATTGGTGGAACAGATTCAACCCCGCTAGCAACAGGTTCATGGAAGACTTCCATAGAACAAGCAACACAAATTCTCCAACAAGGCGTGCAGATCACCGAGATTCAAGTTCAGAAAATGCTTTCTCATCTTCCCGAAAACTCAACACAATGGAGACCATTGCTTCCTAAGGGGGGAGGATTGATCCAGGTGGATATTGGTGGACACCCACCTGTTCCAAATTCCAACTGGTTCATCTTGACAGTTTTCAGTTCATTATGTTTCTCTATAATGGGGAAATTTCTTTGTAATTGTGGGTTTTGAACTTATGGGGCTATTATGAATCCCTAGACATCATCCAGGTGGATATTGGTGGCCGCCCACTTATTCCAACTAGCTTATTTTGGAAGTTTTCATGTCAATACATCTGTATGTACTTCCAGGGACGTTTTGGGGCTCTAAATAGTGTTTCCTTGGCTTGCGACAATCAAATTGTAGACATAGTCAGTGTTTGACGACATAATGCGTAGTTCCTGAGCATACCTTTCCAACGGGATATCACATGCAAAAATGAAGATTGTATGCAAAAGTTACGACCCCTGGAAGTTAATGTAATAACTTACCCCAATGGGGCCCACATGAATTTTGGCTCTTCATCTCCTAGGGTGAGGTTTTTGAATGTCTAGGATTTTGGCATTCATGTTTATCATTAAAAATCATTCAAAGCCTCGTTGTAATCATTTTCTTGTGAATGAGCGTAGATGTTACATCTCTTCTCAGAGATAAAGTATCCACCATACTAGCGAGTCTTGCACTCTTTATTTTTACAGTCTTCGTACATTTCTTTCATTAATAGAAATCATGTATTGTTTTATTTCTCTGTTTCTGGCAATTTTTATGTGTATTTCATTGTAATATATCTGCTTTCATTTCGTTTCGAAAATAATCCGAATCAGTGGTGTCAGAGCAGGCCGCTCTTGATCGTTTTCAGTGCATGTCCTCGATGAGGTCCGAGTAGAGAAAGTTGGGTCTCGAGCTTGTCTCTCTTTATAATAATCGCTCTCGCACGCCCAAGAAACCTTCTATGGTGAAAAAAAAGAAATACTGCGGAGCATAATATTCTTTTAACATTTTTCTTAAGCAAGCACTCACGCGACAGAGGGACAAAATGATGGAGAATTTTTCCCACATCCTTCAACGCCTATCGATAGAAACAGGCACATCTTCATCAAACAACCACTTTGGAGGAACCTCTCCCTTCAAGGTACAAGTTAATTTTGAGATTCTTGTATTTGAAGGTCAGATAGATGCAGATGCCTTAGAAAAATGGTTGAATCTGCTAGAAGGTTATTTCTTTGTTCACAATTTTTCCAAAAGGAAAAAGATCACCTTTCAAACTCCTCAAGGATCTCCCCCATGTCAAATATTGGTGAGAAACTTACTGGGAGAAAAGTTTAAAAATAAAATTTGGAATATATGGGGTCGAGCCCCCTTTGGATTTTTTTGTGGATGCGGTCAAGGAACAATACTACCCTGTTGATAACTATAAAGACCAGTACATGAAATGGACCACACTGTGACAAAAGAAGAGCTAAACAATGCCAAAGTTCACAAATAATTTCCATACCTTGCGCACCAAGCTAGGTATCAAAGACTCTGAGCACCATCTGGTTCTAAAATATTGTGGGGCTTTGCATAGGTGCATCCAAATCAAAATGGATTTCCTAAATATCTCATCATTGGGAGCTGCCTATCGATATGCTGTCAAAATTGGGCATAAAATTAAGCACCAAAAGAAATGAGAGTTCGAGTCTGCAAATATGCAACAACCAAACGATGGTAAAGACAACCCTAACCAACAACCTCCCGACAATCAGTCCAAGACACATGAAAAGAAGGGTAAAGGAAAGACGAAGAATGACATTGGGAAGTGGTGTGACTTCCACAAAATCCCCTGGCACAACACCAATGAATGTCGCTTGAAACAATAATTGGTGGTCGAGGTCAAAGGCAAGGAGCCAAACCGTGATTTAGAATTTGGTCAAGAAAATATTGAAAATAGACAGATCATCGACGCAGACCCTACTGCTACTGTCGCGACCACAACAATTCAACCGGAAGAACCAGTAGATCTTGAAGAGGGGGAGCGCCTCTTTCATTCACAGATGTGGGTGAGGGGGACCCCGCTGCATTTCATTGTCGATAGCGGCAGAAAGAAGAACCTCATCTCAGTTGAGGTCGTCAATGATTGGGGTTGTCAACGACACCACACCTGCATCCATAGAACATCAGGTGGCTTCACTAGGGACGAGATCTCTGTGTCATCCAACAGTGCCGCCTGTCCTATGGCATCCAACCCTTCAAGGATGAGGTAGTGTGTGATGTTTTCCCTTTGTTGGAAATATAACTGAGAGGGGGGGTGAATCAGTTATAATATAAGCGTGAAACTTGTTGTTCTTTTCTGAATCTTTCTAAATTATTATTTATTGTGTTACTGATAACTTAACATGCATAGATAAACAATATTTGATCCATCACAGGAAATACACAGAGACACAAATTTCTCATGAGGAAACCCATAAAGGGAGAAAACCTCTTCTTCTTAGAATGTCAATCAAGATCCAACTTTCATGTACATCACAGTCTTTGAGCTCCAATTCAAATATGAGGCTACAACCTCTGATAGAAAGCTACAACTTGCAAAGAGCAACAACTCTTAGATTTCTCTAGCACCAACTAGATAGAAGCACCAACTCCCAGGTTTCTCTAGCACCCACTAGAGGGAAGCACCAACTCCCAGAATATCTTCTAGCACCAACTAGAATTTAGAGGACTGCAATCCTCCCTAGCACGACCCTACCACTCTGATTGAATCTTACAAAAATTTACTTACTTGCTCTGTCTCTTCCAACTTCTATTCTATGTTCCGCTTCTATCCTCTGTACATTCTCCTGCTGTGCACATTGATCTGTTGTTCAACTTCTCTTTCTTCTCTTTATACTTTGTGCTGCCTCTGCATGCTATACACTACATCTATGATCTCTTCTTCAGGTACTTCTCTTCCTCTCTACCTACCCACATGCATCAATATCGAAGTAAGACACACTGTTCTCTGTTCTACATTTCATTCTCATGTCGATTACTCTGCCTGATCATCATATATACTCATCATCTTCTCTGGTGGTTATGCAGTATCTATTCATCATTAGTGGCAGTTATCCAAATATTCTTTGGCTTCTATGGCTATCGAAACTCTTCGTTTTCTCTGTCAGTTACAACCAGTCAATTATGGATTCTTTGGCTTCTAAGCCCCTACCTTCAACATGACCACTGGTGGTGACCAAATGCTTATTCAAAATTCGCTTCGTGTTCTTGGTCTAGCGAGCGCTAGCCCCCTTTATTTTAGTATGACCTTGGGTGATGAACTTCACATGACCACGAGATTGCGGGCACGAGCTCTCTTCTTGTGAGCTCCCTGTCACATGTGACCTCGGGCTACGTCTTTGCATAGGTGAACGATTGAGGGATCGTCCAATAGTGGTTTTGGGATTAAATGCTTTTCTCCCCGCAATATACCTCCAACTTCCACATACATTTTCTCCGATACCTTGGTTTCAATTGCGGTCTGCCATCAGAAAATTAACTTGCGAGCAACTTCTGATCCTGCAATCATGCGTGATTTTTGACCTCTTGGTCTCTGACTGATTCCCTTGAGCAACGGCTCATATCTCTTATATTTTCCTACCTTATTTCCTCCATCCACGCACGATCCTTAGTCTCAACGACCAAGTGACATGTGGCCCTTCAAACCAATGGACGAGATCGATTTCACCTTTCAGGTTTTGGGAGTCTTGATTCTCAGGCTCCG
Organism: Picea mariana; assembly: GCA_032191745.1. Taxonomy (NCBI): domain Eukaryota; kingdom Viridiplantae; phylum Streptophyta; class Pinopsida; order Pinales; family Pinaceae; genus Picea; species Picea mariana. The sequence continues at coordinate 334,340 of JASDQU010101605.1, read as the reverse complement.
CTTACTCCCGGAGCATTTCACCCGGAGTCCACGATCCAATGACGCATGTCCCTTTTGGATTGACGGTCACAATCCCTTTGGCTATTCGGGGTCCAAAGATCTCAACTTTCCTACCTTTCAACCTTCCTTTGATTTTTAATGGAGCTGACAATCCACTGACGCGTGTCCCCTTTTGGATCGATGATGGAGATCTCGTTTGGGTCTGTGGACTTTGGAGATTTCAAGTCTCAACTTCTCGTTTCTTCTAACTGGATATCTTCTGAAATGGAAGATTTGCTGACATCTTTCCTCCTCAAATCAATGGTCACAATCCCTTTGAGTTTTCGGGGTTCGACAATCTCAACTTTCCAACCTTTCCTCCTTCCTTTGCTTTTATATGGATTTAGCGATCGATTGATGCGTGTCTCTCAGAATCATATGGTTTAGATTGGCTTCGGGTTTCTAGGGTTCGGGAATCTCAACGCTTAACTTTCTTTGCTCGATTTTTCCGTAGTGTCTTTCCCCGAACTGCACAGATTTCTGCCACACGTCCTTCTAGTGATCGACGGTCTGGATCTTCTTCGGGTATTCAACATTCAAGACTTCAGGACTTTAGGTTAATCACTGGTGGTAAAAATCCTGGAGTGACATCACTTACTTACGTCACTTGATGATGTGTCATGAGCTCAGTAGCTACCATGTGTCACTCGGATTTGTGATTTGCATGTACATGAAATTCTGAATCAACTTGACACTTGTCATTTTTTGATTGAGTGTTGAAGGAAAATATCCCTGTGGACAGGTAGATCTCCTTTTGAGAGCTAGACTCTTAAATATTAAGACAAAAGACGCTTATCATGGACACTGACTTCCTTTTAGATCTATATAAACTAATGTATGAGGAGGAAGGAGAAAAGAAGTACCTTTTACCGGTGCTTGTCCCTGCACGATCCGAGTTGAGCTCCAATATTTCGCTCCTCGATAAACCCTGTAGACAAAAAAAAGTACAACCACTTCCTACTCTACTGATATTAGCTCGAAATAGACCTATCTATTAGAGACAAGTTCATGTGAGATTAAGCACAAACTAGAAAGAAACAGACCAAGCGTGTCTTATTGATGAGAATAATAACGAAAGAAACTTACAACCGTAGATGCGAATGCAGCAACTTCGTCAAATCCTCTTTGTCTAACCCTTACTCAAAACATCCACGATCAGAATGACAACAACTTCACTGATTACTCTTCTCCACTTCATTGTGTGTTTCCTATGAGATCATAGGTTTCATGCTTCTAATTCTTCCTCCTTTTCACCATGAGAGAGCCTGCTTATATAGGTTTAGAGAGGCCCAACCACTTGAGATATATTTAGGGTAAATTGAGGATTCTCCTCCTTGAGTTAGGGATATTCCCTAAGATCATGGCTGGACTAGGGGTTCAAATCCAATTTCCTTCCAAGATTGAAAATATCTTTCCCTCATTCTCCTCAACAGACCAACTGCTGCCCAGATTAGGTAGCGCACTGTCAAAAGGTATGTCAGGGAGTTATAACGCTACATGGCCATGATTAGGGGGCGCCAACACTCCCAAAAGTAGTAGTGCTCCTCTAGAAGGGCTGTTAAGTGATATAACTCTCCCATATAGTGTATAGGGGGGCACCAACACTCCTGAGAGAGGTATAGGGGAGCACTCTCTTCTAAAAACCCAGATTCAATGGTTCTTTCAGATGGCAAGAGGTACATAACTCCAGTTAACCATTCCTCTTCTTCCAAATCAAGTGTTTGAGGTGTTTCAAGTGTCTTTTTGATGTTGTTATAAGTATGACATAGGCATCATGGCAGTATGCTTTGCTTGACACTTGCGACACTTGTGAGCAAAATGCGACACTTGTGACACTATCAAAGTGAGTAATTTTGATGTGTAACATTGAGCCACGTGTCCTTGCTAACATAGGCTTTCTAACGTGGATCCTCATTCACTTCGGGACTTCAGGTATTTCGACTTTTCAAGTCGCCAATTCTTTCGAAGTGAGAATCCCTGAACAGTAACCTCCTTGCAACTTTTAGACCCGAACTAAATGTTGTTCGTCGATCATGTTCTTTGATTGACGACTCGATCTTTCTGCGATGCTACTTTTCTAGCTTATCCTATCCTTCCACTTTAAAATGATCCGATGACTGATGTTTACTCCGCCTCTCCGGCTCTCTGGACTTTTGGGGTTTCAGATCTCAAACTGAAAATTCTCGAAGTGATTTGCTCCGGAGTTGTGGATCGTGTGCCACCTATAAGTCTTGACGATGGATGGTCCCTGCTTACTTCGAGACTTCAGGACTTTGAAAAGTCTTTTTTCCTATGCTCATCCAAAGGCTTAACCTTCGTGCATGTATTTCTGAATCCAACGACTGTTGATGCTCGACGCTTAGATCCAACGGATCAGATCTGTACTTTTCATCTAGGGTTCCTCTGGTCACTAGATGTTGATCTAACAGTCATCGGGTATTCAAGATTAGTGATCGAATGGCCACTGTCGTTATTCCTCCTGATCTTTTTGACCTCTCTAACTTAGAAGGTTTTCTCAAACTTTGCTCCTCGTGTGAGTCCGTCTCTTGGATCTCGTCTGCACTTCTGGAACCCACTATCTCTTCTGAGCTTTCTCGTCTTTTGCACTCTTGAGGTTTGGTCCGCTGTTGTTCTTTCCATCAATGAAAAGCACATTATTCCTTTAAACATTCCAACAATATCCCCCTTTGGCATTGATGACAACCCTGAAAGGCTGCACTATTCTGCTTAGACCTCCAACTGTAGCATACAGACAACACCTTTTTCTCCCCCTTTGACATCAATGTCAAAGAGAACAGAGAGTGACTCTGTGCTCCCCCTGATCAGATATACTAGGAGCACTCTCCCCCTGACCAGATAGACTATTTTAATTGGTAACAGGGTCATGCCCAACTTCTGGCGTAGATACTAAAACTGAGCCTTTGCAAGCGGCTTAGTGAAGATATCGACAATATGATCTTGGGATGGAATATAATGCAAAGAAACAACAGTGTTGGTTACCTGTTCCCTAAAGAAGTGATACTTGATGGGTATATGCTTGGTCTTGGAGTGAAATACATGATTCTTTGGCACACTAATAACACTAGTATTATCACAATGAGTTGGGATCGGTGCACTATACTTTACCTCCAAGTATGCAAGTGTCTGAATCATCCATAATACTTGAGTACAACAAGTGGTAGCTGCAATGTATTCAAATTCTATAGTTGATAAGGAAATCAAACTTTGCTTCTTTCTCAACCATGCTACAAGAGAATCTCCTAAGAAGAATGCACCACCACTTGTGCTTTTCTTTTCCTTCACATAGTTAGCCCAATCAACATCTGAATAGACTGATAGTTGAAAATTCTGATTCCTATGATACCATAGGCCATAGTTCATTGTTCCTTTCAAGTATCTGAATATTCTTTTGACAGCTAACAAATGACTATGTTTAGGTGCATCCTGATACCTTCCTACCATTTCAACATCATGCATTATGTCTGGACGAGATTTTGTGATGTACAATAGGCTACCTATCATAGACCTATAGGAACTCTGATCAACATCAAGTGAGTCATCATCTTTTCTTAACTTGCATCCAATGACCATAGGTGTGCTCATAGGTGTAGAATCTTCCATTTGAAACCTTTTCAACATTTCTCTTAAATATTTCTTCTGAGAAAGAAATAATCCTTTAGACCTCTAAGTAATTTGCAGACCAAGAAAAAATGACAGTTCCCCTATCATAGAAATTTCAAATTCAGACTGCATGGCAGAGGCAAATCATTGTACTGACGAAGCATTATTGCTTTGAAGATGATGTCATCTACATAGACCAGGACAATGAGAAAATCATTACCCTCTATTTTGATATATAGATTGTTTTCAACTGTTCCTCTCTTGAACCCTTTGTCTTGAAGATATTTATCCAGTCTGTAATACTAGGCACGAGGAGCTTGTTTCAACCCATATAAGGCTTTCTTCAGCTTGCAGACAAAGTCAGGGTTATATGACAGTTGGAAATCCTCTGGTTGTTCCATATAGACTTCTTCTTTTAGATCCCCATTTAGAAAATCTGACTTGACATCCATTTGATAGACTTTAAACTGTTTGTGACAAGCATAGGCAAGAAACATTTTGATAGCTTCTAATCTTGCTACGGGTGCAAACATTTCATCAAAGTCCAGTCCTTCTATTTGAGAATATATTTTGTAGACCAATATAGCCTTATTTCTTACAATATTTCCTTACTCATTCATCTTATTTTTGTAGACCCATCTGTATCCTATTACATTTTTATTTTTTGGCCTAGGACCGAGTTCCCAAGTGTCATTCTTTTTGATCTGGCCCAGTTCCTCATTCATTGATTTTAACCAATTTACATCTTCAATGGCTTCATTTAATTTCTTGGGTTCCACCATGGATATGAAGGCTATATATGATTGCTCGGTGTCTTTGATTATCCTCCTCTTGGTTTGTACACCTTTGTCTTTCTCACCAATTATTTGACTTTCAGGATGATTCTTTTGAGTAATTCTGGAGGAAGGATTTGATGTTGATTGTTGTCCTGACTCTTCTTGTCTGGGTGTCTCTTCTCCACCTAATTCACCATCTTCTTGTGACCCTAGGATTTGTTGTTCTTAATTTTAATTGTTCTCATCATCTTTTTCATCTGGCTTAGTGCTTATTCTCTGTTGATCTTTTACAGGAGCTTCTTCATCAATTCAAACATCAATACAATCTACTAATTTATGCGTTCTTTTGTTAAAGAACCTGTAACCTTTACTGTTTGTTGCATATCCTAAGAAGATACCTTCATCAACTCTACTATCAATTTTTCCCAGATGGTCATCATTATTTTTGATGTATCATTTACTTCCAAATACTTTGAAGTGCTTGATGGATGCACGTCGACCAAACCACAACTCAGTGGAGTTTTATTATTGTTCATCCTTAGATGTGCTTTGTTCAGAATATGTATAGCTGTGTGAACAACCTCCACCCAGAAGGTTTGTGAAATGACCCTTTCATTCATCATGGCCCTTGCCATCTGCTGAACTGATCTATTTTGGCGTTCTACAACTCTGTTTTGCAGAGGAGTACCTAGAATAGTATATTCTCTTTTAATTCCATGTCTATCACATAATTCTTTGAAATATCTTGATAGAAATTATCCTCCTCTATCTGAGCGAATTGCCTTCAACTTTCTTTCTATCAGATTCTCGGCTAATGCCTTAAACATTTTGAACTTCTCAAACGCATCGGATTTTTTTCTCAGAAAGACAACCCACGTACGTCTGGAGAAGTCATAACTGACCAACATAAAGTAACGTTCTCCTCCAGTTCCTTCTTTTCGTGATGGTCTGCACATATCCATATGAACAAGTTGAAGCGGTTTCTCTGAAGATGTGAAACTGTTCGATTTGAATTGGGCACAAGTCAACTTCCCCATTTTGCAGGACTCACATACAGAGTTATTAGGATTATATATTTTTGGAAGGTCTTTCACATCACCTTCATTATTCAATTTGGCAATATGATCAAAATTCAGGTGTCCAAGCCTTCTGTGCCATAACCAACTTTCATCAATTTTGCTTAAATGACATTTATCCTTATCGTCCTTCAAAACATATACATTGTTTTTGGTTCTAACCCCTTTTGCAAGAAGCTCTCCTGTGTTTGTTGTCTTTATTTTACAATTCTTGGCAGTGAAAGTGACTTCACATCCTCTGTCACATATCTGACTGACACTGAGAAGATTATGCTTTAAACCATCAACAAATAATACATCTTGACCTTTGCTTCTTCCATTACTTAATCTTACTAGACCTTTACCCCTGATCTTTCCTGGTGCATCATTTCCAAAGGTTACACTTCCTTATTTATTTTCCTTGAGTGATAGGAACTTACTTTTGTCACCTGTCATATGACTGGAGCATCCACTGTCAATATACCATAATTATTTTTGTCTTTGAGATGACAACACCAATCCACACTTGTTATTTTCATTCTTCTTCCAAACCTTGATGTTTCCAGCTCTGTGATTTGAATCTGACTTATAGTTCTTTAAGCAACAATCTGCAACTTTATGTCCATAATTATGGCAGATGTAACATTCTGGTTTATTGAACAGAGGATCATAACGATTGTTATGCTTAGTCTTTGTCTTTTTCCCAGCCATCGCATGATTTGCAGTCTATGGTTGTTTGTAACTTGGTTGTCTTATTCTTTGTTGAGACAGGTATTTATTCCTTGGCTGTCTTGATTGCTCATGTCTAAATCTTAGAGAACAATTTACATCTTTGTGGCCAAAGTTAGAGGAGTAAAAATAATATCCATAGAAAAAATATTTGTACCTGGAAAACGTCTGTCTTCTTTTAGCAGGTCGATTTATTCCATGCTGGTGATTTTCTTGAGCAGATAGTGTATTATTTCTTTGTTCTTCAGATTCAGTTCTGGTATCTTTTCCTTCACTCCTCCTTGGCATATGATTCTCTTCCTTTGTTTCTGGAGGTTTGTTGTTGTCAGTAGTTGTAGATTTGAAAAACTTGATGGATTCTTTGTTTCTTGGCTGACCACTACTTGATCCCTCTTCATAACCCAAACAAGTTTTCAACTTTGAATTCCTTTGTTGATTCAGAATGGAGGCTAATCCTTCTGAGGCTTTAATACTTGTCATATTCTAATGATATAAGGCCTGGAATTTCTCTAGATCTTTTCTGATGGTCACTACTTCAGCTTCCAATTTTTCACCTTTTGTTTCAGCTTCCTTCAATTGTTGTTTGAGGATGTCTTCAATCTTCTTAGCTTCTTCTAACTTAACCTTCAACATATTAATTTCTTCAGATGGTTCCTTGCATGTTTTCTCATACCTGAGCAGTAATTGTTTTTCTTTTCTTTTCTTTTCTACGAGTCTATCAATCTCTTCCATGGCACTGACAAGTTCTCCTTTAAGATCTACTTCTGCTTCACAGTCAATGAAATCACTTCCTGTATCTTCAGTGTTTAGATCTTCTAAAGATATTAATATGATATCATTTATTTTATCTTCAATAGAAGAGTCACTGCTTTCATCATTTGAGGGATTATCATCATTGTTTACACAAATCTTTTCTTCTTAAAATTATTCTCTTTATAGACCTTTTTGTGTTTGTGCTTCTCTTCATCGTCTTATGTCTGATCCTTTCTTTTGTGAGGAAACTTAGATGCAGAGGACCTATCTTACCATAGTTGAAACATTTGAAGGGCAATTTACCTTTGTATTTTCCTGATCCTTTCTATAGTATTCTCACAAAATTTGCTTCAATCTCATCTATATTGGAGTCTGTGTTTTTCTCTACTTTAAAAGATGCCTCTCTTGTAGTGGATTTACCTTTGGTGATTCTCATTTCATAAGCAATTAGGGTTTTAAGAAGTTGATCTAGTGTCAATGTTTTGAGATCGCAGGAAGAGATCTTAATATCTTCTGGATTAGAAAAGAATCAACTATCATTTCACCTAGGGCTTTCATAGTGTTGACAAGTTATTCTATACGTAAGAAGTACTTACTGATAGTTTCATCTTCTTCCATCTTTGACTGCTCAAATTTCAGTCTGTGAGTTTGAAGTTTTGCATCTTTCACTTTTTCATCACCTTCATAACTACTTATGAGCTTGTCCCACATAAATTTTGCTGAATCACGGTGCATGACTTTGACAAAATCTGCTTCTGAAAGACCACTCATAATAGCATTCATAGCTTTAGCGTTGAAGCTGAATTATAGCTTGTCATCCTTATTAGCTAGTACAACTAGATTTACATAACCAGTCTCTACCACATCCCAGACATCTGCACCTAAAGCCATTATGTAGGTTCTCATCCTAACTTTCCAGAAGGAAAATTTTGTTCCATTGAACAAGGGGGCCTTATTGGTTGAATTTCCTTCATGACTTGTCATGTTTAAGCTTACTGATCTACCTTTAAATAAAAGGAACCCGCTCTGATACCAATTGTTGGAAATACAACTGAGAGGGGGGGGGGGTGAATCAATTATAATATAAGCTTGAAACTTTTTGTTCTTTTATGAATCTTTCTAAATTATTATTTAACGTGTTACTGATAACTTAACATGCATAGATAAACAATATTTGATCCATCACACGAAATACACAGAGACACAAATTTCTCATGAGGAAACCCATAAAGGGAGAAAACCTCTTCTTCTTAGGATGTCAATCAAGCTCCAACTTTCATGTACATTACAGTTTTTGAGCTCCATCGCAAATATGAGGCTATAACCTCTGATAGAAAGCTACAACTTGCAGAGAGAACCAACTCTCATATTTCTCTAGCACCAACTAGATGGAAGCACCAACTCTCAGATTTCCTTAGCACCCACTAGAGGGAAGCACCAACTCCCATAATATCTTCTAGCACCAACTATAATTTAGATGACTGCAATCCTCCCTAGCACCACCCTACCACACTGATTGAATCTTACAAAACTTTACTTACTTGCTCCGTCTCTTCCAACTTCTATTCTTTGTTCCACTTCTATCCTCTGTTCATTCTCCTGCTGTGCATAGTGATCCGTTGTTCAACTTCTCTTTCTTCTCTTCATACTCTGTTTTTCCTCTGCATGCTATACATTGCATCTCTGATCTCCTATTCAGGTACTACTCTTCCTCTCTACCTACCCACATGCATCAATATCGAAGTAACACACACTGTTCTCTGTTCTGCATTTCATTCTCACGTTAAGTACTCTTCCCGATCATCATAGCAACTCATTGTCTTCTTTATCGGTTATGTAGTATCTATTCATCATCAGTGGAACTTATCCAAAGATTCTTTGGCTTCTCTGGCTGTCAAAACTCTTCGTCTTCTCTGTCAGTTACAACCAGTCAATTATGGATTTTTTGGCTTCTAAGCCCCTACCTTCACGTGACCACCGACGGTGACCAAACACTTATTCAAAAGGTGCTTCACGTTCTTAGTCTAGTGAGCGCTAGCCCCCTTTATTTCAATATGACCTTGGGCGATGAACTTCACATGACCACGAGATTGCGGGCACAAGTTATCTTCTCGTGAGCCCCCTGTCACATGTGACCTCAAGCTACGTCTTTGCATAGGCAAATGATTGCGGGCGCGTCCAATAGTGGTTTTGAGATTAACCTCTTTTCTCCCCACAATCTACCTCCATCTGCCACGTACCCTTTCTCCGATACCGTGGTTTCAATTGCGGCCTGCCCTCAGAAAATTAACTTGCGAGCAACTTCCGATCCCACAATCATGCGTGATTTTCAATCTCTTGGTCTCTAACATAGTCCCTCGATCAATAGATAAGATCTCTTGTATTTTCCTGCCTTCTTTCCTCCATCCACGCGTGATCCTTAGTCTGGATCTTTTTCAAGTATTCAGTGTTGGGGCCTTCAGGACTTTAGGCTAATCGCTGGTGGTAAAAATATCGGAGTGATGTCACTTACTTACATCACTTGATGACATGTCATGAGCCTAGTAGCTGCCACGTGTCACTCGAATTTTTGATTTTCACGTACCCTAAATGTTGAATAAACTTGACACTTGTCATTGTTTGATTGTGCCACGTGTCCTTGCTGACGTGGATCCTCATTCACTTCAGGACTTCGGCCTTCGAGACTTCAGGTATTTCGACTTTTCAGGTCGCCAATTCTTCCAAAGTGAGAATCCCTGAACAGTAACCTCCTCACAACTTTTAGACCCGAACTAAATGTTTTTCATCGATCATGTTCTTAGATTGACGACTTGATCTTTCTGTGATGCTACTTTTTTAGCTTATCCTGTCCTTTCAGTTTAAAATGATCTGACGACTGATGTTTACTCCAACTCTCCTGACTTTTGGGGTTTCAGATCTCAAATTGAAAATCATCGAAATGATTTTCTCCGGAGTTGTGGATTGTGTGCCACTTGTCAGTCTTGACGATGGATGGTCCCTGCTTACTTCGAGACTTTGAAAAGTCCGCTCTCCTATGCTCATCTAAAGGCTTAACCTTCGTGCATGTGTTTCTGAATCCAATGACTGTTGATCCTCGATGCTCAGATCCAATAGATCAGATATGTACTTCTCCTCTACGCTTCCTCCAGTCACTGGACGTTGATCTAACGGTCATCGGGTATTCAGGATTAGTGATACAACGACCACTGTCGTTCTTCCTCCTGATATTTTTGATATCTCTGACTTAGAAGGTTTTCTTGACCTTTTCTCCTCCCATGAGTCAGTCTCTTGGATCTCGTCTGCACTTCTGGAAATCGCTATCTCTTTTGAGCTTTCTCGTCTTCTGCACTCTCGAGGTTTGGTTCACTGTTGTTCTTTCCATCAATGACAAGCAAATTCTTCTTGTAAACATGCCAACACCCTCTTCATGTCTGTGATGTTGTTTCTGGCCAACCATATATGTGGAAACATCATGTTGTTTATGAGTCTCGACCCTGTAGTGTCATTATTACTCTTGGGGGTCAACTCTACAAGATACCAGAGGTTGTTCCGACTACTGTTCCACCAAACCAATGCCGTAAGGTAATATCTCATACTACAAAATTCCTCCTCTTCACAGTTTTTTCAAAGGATGCACAAAATGCCACTACAACCACTACAACCACTGCAACCTCAATACCTTCTATCCAACAGAAGTAGATTGTAGAAGAGAAAGCAGATATTGTTTCTTCACCTAAAATTGTGCCTACACAATGCTCGACAAGCCCATAGACAATCGATTGGTGGAACAGATTCAACCCCACCACCAACAGGTTCATGACAGGCTTCCACAAACCAAGCAACGCAACTTCTCCAACAAGGCACGCAGATCACCAAGATTCAGATTTAGAAAACTCTTTCCTCTATTCTCTAGGAACTCAATGCAATGGAGACCATTGATTCCTAATGGGGGAGGATTGATCCAGGTGGATATTGGTGGCCACCCACCTCTTCCAAATTCCAATTGGCTCATCTTGACAATTTTTAGTTCAACACGTTTCTATGTAATGAGGAAATTTCTTTGTAATTGTGGGTTCTTCACTTACGGGGTTGTTCTGAATCCCTACACAACATCCAGGTGGATATTGGTGGCCAACCACCTATTCTAAGTAGCTTATTTTGGAATTTTTCATGTCAATACATCTTTCTGTACTTTTAGGGCCGTTTTGGGGCTCTAAACATTGTTTTCTTGGCTTGCCACAATCAAAATATAGATATAGGCAAAGTTTGACAACATAATGTATAGTTCCCGAAAGGAACTTTTCGACGAGCTATCACACGCCTAAAATGGAGATCGTATGCAAAAGTTAAGACCTTGGGAAGTTAATGTACTAACTTACCCTAACGGGGCCCACATGACTTTTGGCGCTTCATCTCCTAGGGTTAGGTTTTTGGATTTCTATGGTTTTGGCATTCATGTTTATCATAAAAAGGCCTTCAGAGCCTCATTGTAATCATCTTCTTGCGAATGAGCATAGCCGTCACATCTCTTCTTAGAGATAAAGCTGTTACCATTGTAGCGAGTCTTTCACTTTGTATTTTTACAGTCTCTGTACATTTATTTTATTAATAGAAATCATGTATTGTTGTATTTCTCTGTTTCTGGCAACTTTTATGTGTATTTCATTGTAATATCTCTGCTTTCATTTTGTTCTGAAAATAATTTAGATCAGTGGTATCATAGCAGGCTACTCTTGATAATTTTTCAGTGCACATCCCCAATGAGGTCCAAGTAGAGCAAGTTGTGTCTCGAGCTTGTCTCTCTCGAGGACAATCTCTCTCGCACGCCCAAGAAACCCTCTATGGCAACAGAAAAGAAAAATGACGGAGCATAATATTCAATTAACCTGTTGCTTGAGCAGGCTCTAGTGCGCTAGAGGGACAAAATGATGGAGGATTTTTCCCACATCTATCAACGTCTGCCGATAGCAACATGCACATCTTCATGAAGCGACCACTTTGGAGGAACCTCTCCCTTCAAGGTACAAGTTGATTTTGATATTCTCATATTTGAAGGTCAGATAGGTGCAAATGCCTTAGAAAAATGATTGAATCTGATAGAAGGTTTTTTCTCTGTTCACAATTTTCCTGACAGAGAAAATATCACCTTCACACTTCCCAAGGCTCTCCACCATGTCAAACATTGGTGGGAAAATTACTGGTAGCAAATTTCCATAGAGGAATCTCGAATATAGGGGGCTGATCCAACTTGGGATTTTTTTGTGGATGCAGTCAAGGAACAATACTATCCTGTTTATAACTATGAAAACCAGTTTCTATAGTGGGAAAACCCCCCTATAGACTACACTAGGGTTATAAAGTGCAGGCAGAGCTAACCGTCTAAAGTCTCCTACTTTTAACAACTATCCCGAAAACACCCCACATTCATGCATAAAATACAAAGTATAGGGATCCGATAGTCCTACCTTAAACTCTGCGTTCGATGTCGATCCTTTTGCATTCGGTTGTTCCTCGACTACAAATGTCCTCCCAAGGATGACCTGCATTCAACAAAAGACAAACAAGAAACTACGAACATGCATTCTATATATGAATTAGTGGGTTAGATGTCATAACAAAATGTAAATCAAATATCAAGATTGAACACATCATGTGGTGGGATGGAAAAATTACCTCTTTATATTAATCTCACAAAGTCACTTACAAAATGAGATCGGCGAATGCTCCTCAAACCCGGTCCTGGGATCCTCTTCACCAAGCTCGAACTGCTTCCACATATCCTTCTTCTCTCACACTTCTCTCTAGAGAATGGGCATAGGCTTATGAATAAGGAAAAAGGCAAGAATAGGGAATTCTGGCTCAAAACTCACAATGTGGCTGCAAATTCTTGGGGCAAGGGGGGATTATGAAATGGGAAGAGTTTCACTGCTTTCATGCTTCTCCTTGGAATGGGACCCCAACACCTTCTTTTATATGTCAAAAAGATAGTTATTCGGTTGGGTGACGGGCTATGGGCGGTCAATTGGTTAGAAAACTACCCAAAAGTTCGTATTCCCTTGCAAATTTTTATTTTTTGAAAATTTTATGGGTATACGCGGGTTGTAATGGTGCAACTAGCGTACATATGCGAGCAATAGTGATGCAACTAGCGTACATATGCGAGCAATAGTGATGCAACTAGCATACATACGTGGGCAGTAGTGGTGCAGGGCACATACATCTTCAAAAATTTGTTTTTTAAGAAGAGCTATTCAATATTGGCTTGGAAAAAATAGTAAGTAAGATGGCTTGCTGCTAGGTATGTATGTCTAGTGCAAATTAGGCTTATAACACCAATATATGAGATGGACCACATTGCGGCAAGAGAAGAGCCAAACAATGGTGGATTTCATAAATACTTTCCATACCTTGCGCACCAAGTTGGGTATCAAAGACTCCGAGCGACATCTGGTTATGAAATATCATGGGGCTATGCATATGTACATCCAAATAGAAATGGATTTCCTAAACATCTCATCATTGGGAGCTGCCTATCAATATGTTGACAAAATTGAGTGGAAATTTAGGCACCAGAACAAATGGGAGTTTGGGTCTGCAAATACGGAACAACCAAAGCATGGTAAAGACGACCCTAACCAACAACCTATCGAAAACCATTCCAAGACACAGGAAAAGAAGGGTAAAGGAAAGATGAAGAATGACAATGGGAAGTGGTGTGAATTCCACAAAATCCCCTTGCACAACACTGATGAATGTCGCTTGAAACAATCATTGATGGATGAGGACAAAGACAAGGAGTCGAATCGTGATTCAGAATTTGAGCCATAAAATATTGAAAACAGATAGATCATCGATGTAGACCCTACTATTACTTTCGCGACCGCAAAAATTCAACCAGAAGAACCAGTTGATACTGAAGAGGGGGGGAACCTCTTCCATTCACATATGTGGGTGAAGGGGACCCCATTGCATTTAATTATTGATAGCGGCAGCCAGAAGAACCTCATCCTAGTTGAGTTCGTCAAACAGTTGGGGTTGTCGACAACACCACACCCACAACCATACAACATTGGGTGGCTTCACCAGGGACGAGATCTATGTGTCAGCCAACAATGCCTTCTGTCCTATGGCATCCATACCCTCAAGGATGTGGTAGTGTGTGATGTTTTCCTCTTGATGTCTGTGATGTTGTTTTGGGCCAACCATATATTTGGAAACATCATGTTGTTTATGAGTCTCGACCTCATAGTGTCATTATTACTCTGGGGGGTCAACTCTACAGGTAGTTCCGACTACTGTTCCACCAAAATAGTGTCGCAAGGTAATCTCTCATACTAAAAAATTCATCCTCTTCACTGTCTATTCAAAGGATGCACAGAAGGCCACTACAACCACTGAAGTCTCAACACCTTCTATCCAACATAAGAAAATTGTAGAAGAGAAAGAAGATATTGTTTCTTCACCTACAATGGTGCCTACACAATGCCCCTACAAGCCCATAGACAACCGCTTGGTGGAACAGATTCAACCCCACCAACAACAAGTTCATGACAGCCTTCCACAGACCAAACAACACATCTTCTCCAACAAGGCACGTAGCTCACCAAGATTCAGATTTAGAAAACGTTTTCCCCTCTTCCCCGGGCACTCAACGTAATGGATACCATTGCTTCCTAAGGGGGGAGGATTGATCCAGGTGGATATTGGTGGCCACCCACCTGTTCCAAATTCCAACTGGCTAATCTTGACAGTTTTCAATTCGACACATTTCTCTGTAATTTGGAAATTTCTTTGTAATTGTGGGTTCTGCACTTACAGGATTTTTTTGAAGTGCTACACGACATCCAGGTGGATATTGGTGGCCGTGCACCTATTCCAACTAGATTATTTTGGAAGTTTTCATGTTAGTACATATTTCTGTACTTCTAGGGCCATTTTTAGGCTCTAAACAAGACAATATCACCGACAATATTTTCAATTTTAAGGAGTCTGAAAAGAGCTTAAATTTGGACTTGCTGGGTTTTTCTAGATTTAGTCTCCTTAGCCCGAAAAAGGTGAAATTTACTGAGGAGAACTCTCCCGGTGAGATGAATCTCCTGAGGTGTACCTTTTCCCTCAATCTACAGGCTGAAAAAGGGGTAAACTCATGCCAGTAGATGTTTTTCTAAACCAATTAACGAGTGTGAGAGAATAAGGTCACTCGACTATATTTTCAATTTTAAGGAGTCTGAAAAGAGCTTAACTATGGACTCTGTTATCACTCCAGGAAACTCTCCTAGGTTGTAAGTCAGAGATGCCTGGTAACTTAATCTTTTGGTAACTCTTTTCTCAATAATAAGTGTGGGTTTGGATCAAGTCGGATGATTGAATCATTTCTCACTCAAAACATGCATGAACACATTTATATGAACAAGGCTTTCAACCACAAATGTTCAGAGAGTTTACAAGTAAATGAATGTGTGGAGAAATAACTATTATACCAGCAGAATCATATATGAAGCATATATGAATGGCCAATTACAATAATCACATAAATACTTGCAAAGTTTAACTTATGAATGCAATGATAAGATGACAGTTATCAAGCATAAATAAACATAACAACATGAATATAATATCCAGGTGCAAGTACAAAATAGGTAAGAAAATGAAATCTGAACAAGTTATGACAAAAGAATCTTATATTATTGAATATGAAAATGAGAAGCTTGAGTACAAAGTCTGAAAGAGTCTCCAAAGTCAAACCCCCTTTAACCCCTCAAGACTGATTGGTTTTATAGCCTTTACAACATCAATGAGATCCTATAAAAAAGGATCGAGAATACTAAAGATAGCATAATATAAAACTAAATCCCAAAATAATAGGAACAACTCCTATATAAAGGGATTCAAACCATATCAGATATTAAGTCTTTGACATCTGCTCCTGTATGCTGGATGATGACTAGGTCTTCTAGAATCTTCAATTGACATCTAGAAGCTAACGATCTCATCCTGGAAATCTCCTTTTAACCGCTTATAATATCTTTGACCAAAAATAGGAGAACTCCTTTGTCTTCTTGCATCGACATCTGTCTCAAAAGACTAGAATATAACACTAAAACATATCCTTTTAATTATTATTTAACATTAGAAACCATCCTCGTGGTGTTTGGATCAACAAAAGTCGGATCTATACAAAAATATGCTTCTCTGCCCTGTTCAGTGCTTTCGGTAGCTATGGAGGTCAAAATAGAGTATGGTTAGCTGCCGAAAGTTATGGGATTCGACAGCTAACAACATATCTTCCTGTACACTTAACCTGCAGAAAATCTGGAAAGTTCTAATGCATGTAGATGTTTTCTGACTGATAAGTGGTCTCATTCGATGCCTGTAACTTTGAAATGAATATTGAACAAATGAAACCAACAACATCATCTGGATGCTATTTATATCAGATCTTGATGCTTTGATTCTGGCAGTTTTGACGGTGGATATCTTACAACTTAGCGCAATAAATTTAAAACTTGTTGATTGGCACAATAAATTTAATCTTTTCCCTAGTATGCTTTAGTTTGAGAATGTTCAAGAGGATTTCCATAAACCTCATTGGTACTTGTAAGCAAAAAATGTGCCTCGACCCGCTTGGCATGTTTGAGCATGTTTAAGGTTTCCACAACATTAGTTTTGATAGTCTTCGCGGGATTTTGTTTGTAATGTACTAGGGAAGAATGGCAGGCCAAATGATAGATCTGATCCACCTCCAACAGTAAAGGTTCCACAACATCATGGTGTATGAGTTCAAAACCTCAGATTACCAAAATGATGAAAACATTTTCCTGTAAAGAAATTATTGACAACAACAATGTTGTCGCCTCTCGCCATGAGCCTGTCAAATGAGTGACTTCCAATCAAAACCAACTTCATTGGTCACAACCACCCATAGGGGCTTCATCTTGAAACTCATGGACCTTTTAGCCCCTGAATTCACCATCGAACGTGGGTGATACTGAGAAAACTGAGAGGATTCTCATAAACGACTTGATGATGCTCGTCGTGCACAAACCTTGCAGTTTCATCAACATTCGATGCATGCCTTTGTATATCTATTTATTTTTCCTTCCAATTCATCATGAATTCCAAATTTAATTCCTGTAAACCCTGAATCCGGAAATTTCTCCCATGGTGCGCCCTTTTCACTCTAATCTAGCAATCAAAATCTTATGTGAAGATTGTGATGAATCCTTCTCTAATATCTTGTAGATATACTTGGCGAATCTCTTACCTGACAAATGTTTCAAAAGCGAGATATCATCAATCATAAGACACCTGCAATTTTGACTAAATGAACTTAGCGCTTGCACCTGGCTGTCGACTTGGCATGCTGGTTAAAATGAGACTCTCACTTATTTGCCAAGTTGGCACTTGCGTATGTATTTGCCAAACTTTGCATGATACACTTACAATATTTGATAATCGACACCTGTTGATGAAGAAAATAGAATAGGAGTTCAACGCCCAGTGCTGAGTTTTGCTGTCGACTAGTTGTTTGACTCGTGAATTTGAATCTGAAACTTCACCAGTGGCTAGAAATGTGGGATTGGCTTGTGTGTATGGCTTAGTATGAGAATTAAACATGTGACCTGGCTCATGGCTTGACTTTGTATGAATGCGCTTGACAGACTTAAAACTTGGCATAAAAAAAAAAAGACTTGTGATTTGGCACACAACTGATATTAGATATAGCTAGGATAGCTAAGGGTTATATCGCTTGTACACACACCACATTTTGATAAAATTACAAAAAAATTGTATATTTTTGTTTTGAAAATAAAAATCCATAAGAGCTAGTGTTGAGGCTAGGTAACAATTTTTTGTGTTTTTGTAATGCAGGTTGAAGACAGAGTGACAAGACTCTCAAGTAAACATGATCAATGGGAATTTGGTCAAGAATGATTTGGAAATTGGAGATGTAGACATTTGCTAAAAAATTTAGAAATGAGCGTATGGAGAAAACATTCTAAAAATACTGGTGCATTTTTTATCGCTAACATCTGGCTCCAACTGGGATGGAGACCTCCCTGTGAGGTTTCCAAGAACCTAGTAGTTCCAGTCGCCTTATCTGTTGGGCTATGGAGTCATCTGGCCTGTGCAATTGTTCCTTTGCAAACTTGTAACCTACCTGTAGCTTGCCTGTAGTCTGCCCTACTTATTCAACCAATAATTGAAAACAACCTAGCTGTTCGTATGGCGAGCTTATTCTTTTGCCTACTCCTACACTAACCAGTAAAGGCATATTTATCAAGTAAAATCGAATTTCCAATGCAACCATAGCATAAACTGATTTACTGCTAAAATCCTTGATCTTGATCCGAACAATAATGGAATGGATAGCCAACAATAGAGAGATTTGAATAGACGATCAAACCAATTTCCAAGTGATAAGAATAATTTAACATATATACTGTTCAAAGATTCCAAATAGTTGGCAAAAGGGTCATTAAAGTCACAATGAAATACCTCTTTGAGTAGTTGATCCAACTGACTGTAATGCTGCTTTTCTTTTCCTTCATAAAACTCAATGCTGAATGTAGACTGCTTGATCTCTGTTGGAGAAAAATACAAACTCAATTTCTGACCTGAACTTTTCTCCTCGTCATCTTCCTTTTCATATATGCTGCAAATTTCCTGATGCTCTAGTTGAAGATTAGACAGTCTTTGCAAATCTAGAAACTCTAAGCTACCCTCATCATCCTCTTCTTTGTGTGTGCTGCAATAAAAAAACTCATAATATTCATCCTTCTCATCTAACTTTGATGTGTAAGATACATAAGGAGAAATATAATCCTCTTGTTGTATTTCTTGAAGATTAGATGTTTTCTGAAAATCTTGTTCTTCATTGTCACTACCATTTCTCTTGAACTGCAAATCTGAAAGTGGAGGGCTGCCCTTAGAATCTCTTGCAGATCTCAGACTGTCACCCGCTAATGTATCAATATGATAATCACCTTTGGGGTTTTCAAAGGGGACAATCTCATCTTCATGACAAAGTAAGTCATTAGATGCACTTGATACAATGTCAAAAGAATCAATGTTATGGTTATCCATCCGAAGATCACCAATATTTTGATTACAATGATAGATGTCCCTTGTTGCAACATACTCTTCGAAGATATCATTAACCACATCATGTATACATTTGTGATCATCTCTTTGTGTAGCTAAAGAAACCAGTTCTTCGAATTCATAACAATCAGACTTGAGGATGGTAAGAGAGCATTCAATTTATTTATTATCCATTTGTAGTTCATGTTGATGGGAAAACACAACATCTGAAAGATCATTAAAGGGCTGTGGCATATTATGAGGGGGATCTCTTTCTATATTTACATATTCAAGCTTACAATGTAATTCATATTCATCACAACAATTTTCAAATGCAAACTCATCTGAAAAATACCTTTTGCAGTGCTTAGTGAATGCTTTGTGAAAATCCTTCAATGATGAAATGCTGGAAGGAGGTAAAGAAAAATACCACTGACGTGCATCACCATACAATGAAAACATGAACATCTTCATACGAACATTTTCATGCTACAGATCTAATAGATCCATGCACTCATGAAACTTGATGAGGTGTTCTGCAGGATTGTCTTCTTTGCTCTCTTTGAAGCTAGGCATAAAATCTCCCCATTCCGACATATCAGGTACTGGATGTGGGAAACCAGGAACTGAAGAGAAGTCAAGAGGTGTAAACTCTCCTAGGCTGTAAGTCAGAGATGCTTGGTAACTTAATCTTTTTGGAAACTATTTTCTCAATAATAGGTGTGGGTTTGGATCAAGATGAATAACTATCTTAATGGATTGTCTCACAAGATTGTCTAATCTTATTCAATAGTGAAAGGCCTTCAAGATCTATTATCATATAGGAGTGTATCAAATAGATGAGAAACTAATCAATTAACCAGAACATACATATATGAAGCAATACATATGATGGGTCAAGAAACTAGTAAAGTTACTTATGATCCTTTGTTCACTAATCAAATGTTGAGATGAAAGTCACCTATGGACTATGTAAAAGCAGATAAATAACATAGTTCAACTCATAAGCATAAAACTGAAAAGGAAAAGAAGACCTAACAATATCAATGAAAGAAGTTCGCAGACTGAATATATTATAGAAAGAGTCTTTTCACAATATAGAATAAGTGTAGTACTCAAAGTGAAACCATCAGCCTCAAGGACTGAATCCCCCCCCCCCCTTTGTTCATCAAATGTTCTTGGATTTATATCCTTTACAAACAGTTTCAAGATCCTCAAAAGATGGATTTGATAACCTCTTCTCCTATCTCAAATTCGAATTTGTGAGGTGGCTGGAAAAGACAAAAATTTTTGGAAATATTATTCTCAAATATTTACCCATATCTCTCAAACAAAAAATGTTGTGTAAAAAATGGAAGATGATTTTGTATATTGGTTTGTTTTGAGAAAAAACCTCTCTCAGTTTTTTGAGATTCGTTTCCAGTTTCCTGGGATCTGCATTTCAAAAACATGTGTCAAACAGGGAAATTCTGAGATCTGAAAATTAGGGCTTAAAGATGAATTCGAATCTCCCAATATATGACACCTGTAGGAAAAATGAGAGAGGTTATTGTTCTTTGATATGTTAGCAACAAAGAATTCCTCCCATTTCTCAAAAATATTCTTCAGTCGTTCAGAATCATCATTTGAAAATGATGACTCAGCACAGTAAAAACACAAAATTTCTGCACTTTCGGTGGCTTAGAAGCCCTTTTGGAAAGGCGCTTAGCTACCGAAACCTGAGTTTTGACTTTTTTGAAGGGAAAACCAAATCAAATGTTTTTCAAACTTTATTACAAACCTAAGGCTCTAAAAAATGAACCTTAAAAAATTTAGAAATGTATTTTTCAATGAC
>JASDQU010101605.1:238997-305349 GCA_032191745.1 Picea mariana | reverse complement strand
TGACGTTGCTACATCCTTGGATAGCTGGGGTACCAAAGACTTAGGGAACCATTCCAGCAGGAATGTTGGTGGAACTGGTACTTTAATCAAACTCTTCCGGCGCCGCCATTCTCGGATGTGATAAAAGATATGGTCAGCCTTTGTCTGCTCGAAGTTGGCCAACAGTTCTGTGCCAGCATCGTATCTCATAGGTAATTGAAAATGGTTTAATAAAACCATTTCCAATTCGCCAAAAGTAGAGTATCTTGAGTGGTCGAGCTCGATGTACCATTTCATGGCACTCCCAATGAGAGTGCATTGAAACAGACACAACTGGACAGAGTCGTCTCTCAAAGAGTTGGACAAGCACCATAGGTGAAATGTGGTCACATGATTTCCTGGATCTTTGTTAGGCTTGCCTTTGAACTTTGGAATGTTTGAGGGCAACTTGGTCAACATAGCAGGCCAACGTGGATCATGACAGATTGGGTCATTTAATAATCTTGACAAGTCTGGCAAATGCAAAGTTGTCAGAAACGGTAGTTTAGGTTGTTGAATATGTACAAGAGGATATGAGCTTGGGATTTGGCTACCACCAGGTTTCTAGGAAAAGTTAGGTTGCTGGTCTGAGTTTTGGTAAAATCTATGGCCTAGGCTAACATTCGAACGCTGCGCTTGTTGAGACGTCATTGGCTGAATCCCGTAGTAGGACGTTGAGGGTTGAGAAGGGATTGCTCGCGATCTAGTGTTCCAAAGGTTCTGGAAAGTGTTTCCCCCTGTCGATCCGGCGAGCATAGGTCCTGAGCCTTGCCCGGGGTTCCATTGACCATGGAAGGGGTTTCCCCCGGTCGGCATCCCTGATGAGGGAACTGATCCTTACCACGGATTCCAAGGTCCTTGAGAAGTGTGTGCCCCCTGTGCAGGAATAGTACCCTGCGTAGGATTTTGTGATCCAAAACCAGGGTTTCCCCCGACTGAGATGGAAGCTGACGAGACTGTGTTGTTACCAAACGTGCTGAACAAAGAGAACGCCAAAGAACCCACTGGTGTGGTACAAGAAGAAGGTCCTTGACTACCTGCTTTAGATAGGTTGTAGTTCATGATCGGCCAGACGGGTTGTTGAGGAGCATCGCTGAGCGAGGGAGACGACGGAGGTATATGACCCCCGCCATAAGGGAAATCATTATAAGGGGCTGAGGTGCCCCCCATGGATCCTTGTAGAGGGGCGTTTGAGCTCCCTAACCCCAGACCCAAAGTCTGTAGGGTGGAGTAGGAAAGGACCGAGTTCGTGTCAAAGTTGGGCATCCTGTATGAAAACGGAGGGCCCGTCGCACTCTGCGTAAACAATGCAGTGATCGCCACCATGGATGGAATCATACCACTTCTCGAGGTAGAGGCAGTCGAGACCATTATGGCCCCAACCTATGAAGGTGAGTTAGGAGGAAGAACACCCCAAGTTGTGGTAGCCGTAGAGGGAGTATGAGGACTCCTTGACGAAGTAGCAACATTTTCTTCCATTGTTGCTTGCAGGATTATCTGACGCTCGTGATGCGTTACCCTTGGAGGGGAAATCTGTATCAGAAGTGGTGTCGACAAGTCAGTGATCAAAGAGTTATGCATATGGAGAGATTCTTCTCTAAGGTTATAAACAGTTGGTCCCTCTAAAAATGAATGTTCTCCTCTCAGAGATGGCTCAGGTACAACTTCCTGTGGCTCGGTCGCCTCAAATGACCCTTCCTGGTCAAGTCTTCGCCTTCGCAGTGGCGGTGGTGGCTCCAAGTTAACCGACAGCAGGCCCAAAATCCTTCGCGACTGACAGAGCTCTTGATATTACATTGTGTGAGAAGATCAATGACACACTAAGGCTTTCTAACGTTGAAGACCAAAACACGCACTAGAAAATTTTTCTATGAGATGCAGCAAGCAAACCACTATTACTAGTTGGAAGAACAATTACAACAACCAACACTAGAGAAACTTATCGGTGCAAGTGCAACTCGAACACGGAAGCACCCTACAGGTATACTCTGCAAAGCATGGCCCAATGCCTGCCCTAGGTACCATGGTATACCCCCGCAGTCACCTGTGTAAGTTCCTAAAATCAAAGGCAACTAAGTTGCTAGCTCGTGAACAACTACCAAGCGGGTATAGTCAACAATCGGGTGGATTGCAATGAGCAGGGTATCAAGCCCGAAACCTATCAACGATATCGAAAGCAAGTGTTCCAGAAGATTACTTAGGACCTCGAACAGATTCGAGACCCACGAAGATCTGTAGAAAATGCGGTCAACGTAATCCCAAAATAAGTCCTCTATATGTGTTCCCCTGCTACGATTGGTCCGACTTTGGAGGGGTTATCTCTGCTACCTTTCTGCACGTGACCTCGTGTTTATCCCCTATGTTAGAGGGGGGTCTCTGATAGTTTCCACATTACTGGACTTTTTCACTCCCTAGCACAGACTCCTATGTTTGTTTTATAGCCTTGAAGAGTTTCCTCTCCAACCTAAATCAAGGCTCTAGCCTAATCTAGTTAATGGACCCTACAAACACAAAGTCTAATAAATTTTAATTAACTGTTGATTTTAAGTGGTTCATCTTAAGTCAAAGGAATGAAAATGAAATTGATGGTGTTTGTAAAGAGATGAAAGAGAAGAACAAATGCTGGAAACAAAATTACTTCTTTTTCAACAAACAAAGATTTGCAAATTGAACACTCTTTAACCAACTTTTCTCTCTAAGATATTTTAAAAGAAAAACTCAAAACTAAATTTCGCTCGACTGCGAGCTACTTAAAGTCCTAAGTATTCAGTAAAGAACTTAAGAAAGCACTCTTCTTCCTGAAAAAACAACTAACCTAACAAGAAACTGAATTTTTATTTTATTTTTTATGCTCCAAAATAAGAAACTTGAAAATGAATTCTTTTCTTTTCTTCTAAAGCAAGTAAAAAGGGAAAAGTGAAGACAAGACGAGACCAAAAACCAAATTCTGGTCTACTGCGACTCGCAGAGAGTTACTGACAATATTAAACAAGTTAATTAGAAAAAACTCACAAAACTTGTCTCAAACCCTAATCAAGAAAACAAGAAATCTTGATAAAGAAAAAACTAACTGCTGTTAGACCTAGGCCAAATGCTGCAAGAACTAGAGACCAGGGCTAAATCAAGAAAACCCCTGAGAAATATGGCTTCATTCAAAGAAGAGGATGACTGCTTCTTCTTTAAAAAAGATTTTCCTAACACATAACTGATACTTCAACAACTTGCGTATGTACGTGGGCTGTGTAAAGATAGGGCACGTATGTATGCGTGCAGACCCACTGCAGGCGGGGTACACCTCTGTGACTTCTCTAAAAATAAAAAATAACAGTCAAGCAAACCAGACAGGGAGTACTGGTATGGAAGACCAGAATCCCTTAAAGACACAGAAACTTACAGAAACTCAAGAAACAGTAAATAAACCAATTAAAGACACCCAAAAACAAAAGTCCCCTAAAAACCCTAGAGGTTCCCCAGTATGGTCGCCAATTCTTCTATAGTGGTAAAAAACCCCTACGGACTACACTAGGGTTATAAAGTGTAGGTAGAGATAACCGTCTAAAGTCTCCTAATTTTAACAACTGTCCTGACAACACCCCACATTCATGCATAAAATACAAAGTATAAGGATCCGATAGTCCTACCTTAAACTTCGCGTCCAGTGTCGATCCCTTTGCGTTCGGTTGTTCCTCGACTGCAAATATCCTCCCAAGGCTGACTTGCATTCACCAAAATACAAACAAGAAACTATGAACATGCATTATATATATGAATTAGTGGGTTAGATGTCATAACAAAATGTAAATCAAATATCAAGATTGAACACATCATGTGGCAGGACGAAAAAAGTACTTCTTTATATTTATCTCACAAAGTCACTTACAAAATGAGATTGACGACTGCTCCTCAAACTCGGTCTTGGGATCCTCTTCACCAAGCTTCAACTGCTTCCACGTATCCTTCTTCTCTCATACTTCTCTCTAGAGAATGGGCATAGGCTTATGAATAAGGAAAAATGCAAGAATAGGGAATTCTGGCTCAAAACTCACAATGTGGCTGGAAATTCTTAGGGCAAGGGGGGATTATGAAATGGGAAGCGTTTCACTACTTTCATGCTTCTCCTTGGAATGGGACCCCAATACCTTCTTTTATATGCCAAAAAGATAGTTATTCGGTTGGGCGACGGGCTATGGGCGGTCAATTGGTTAGGAAACTACCCAAAAGCCTATATTCCCTTGCAACTTTTTATTTTTTGCAACTTTTGTGGGTATACGCGGGTTGTAATGGTGCAACTAGTGTACGTACACGGGCAGTAGTGATGCAACTAGTATACATACATGGGTAGTAGTGGTGCAGGGTGTGTACATCTTAAAAATTTGGTTTTTAAGAAGAGATATTCAATATTGGCTTGGAAAAAATAGTAATTAAGATAGCCTCTTGCTAGGTATGTATGTCTAATGCAAATTAGGGTTATAACACCAGTATATGAGATGGACCACATTGAGGCAAGAGAAGAGACAAACAATGGCAGAGTTCATAAATACTTTCCATACCTTGCGCACCAAGCTGGGTATCAAAGACTCTAAGCAACATCTAGTTTTGAAATATCATGGGGCTATGCATATGTACATCCAAACAAAAATGGATTTCCTAAACATCTCATCATTAGGAGTTGCCTATCGATATGCTGTCAAAATTGAGCAGAAATTTAGGCACCAGAACAAATGGGAGTTTGGGTCTACAAATACGGAACAACCAAAGCATGGTAAAGACGACCCTAACCAACAACCTATCGAAAACCATTCCAAGACACATGAAAATAAGGGTAAAGGAAAGACGAAGAATGACATTGGGAAGTGGTGCGACTTCCACAAAATCCCCTGGCACAACACCAATGAATGTCACTCGAAACAGTCATTGATGGCTGAGGACAAAGATAAGGAGATGAACCGTGATTCAGAATCTGAGCCATAAAATATTGAAAATGGACAGATTATCGATGCAGACCCTACTATTACTGTCGCGACCACAACAATTGAACCGAAAGAACCAGTAGATAATGAAGAGGGGGAGCACCTCTTCCATTCATAGATGTGGGTGAAGGGGACCCCATTGCATTTAATTATTGATAGCGACAACCAGAAGAACCTCATATCAGTTGAGTTCGTCAAACAATTGGGGTTGTCAAAAACACCACACCCGCAACCATACAACATCGGGTGGCTTCACCAGGGACGAGATCTCTGTGTTAGCCAACAATGCCTTCTATCCTATGGCATCCATCCCTTCAAGGATGAGGTAGTGTGTGATGTTTCCCCTCTTGATGTCTGTGATGTTGTTTTGGGCCAACCATATATTTGGAAACATCATGTTGTTTATGAGTCTCAACCTCTTAGTGTCATTATTACTCTGGGGGGTCAGCTCTACAGGACACTAGAGGTAGTTTTGACTATGTTAAAATTCATCCTCTTCACAGTCTATTCAAAGGATGCGCAAAAGGCCACTTCAACCACTACATCCTCAACACCTTCTATCTAGCAGAAGAAAATTGTAGAAGAGAAAGAAGATATTATTTCTTCACCTACAATGGTGCCTACACAATGACCCGACAAGCCTAGAGACAACCGCTTGGTGGAACAGGTGCAACACCGGAAACAATAGGTTCATGACAACCTTCCACAGACTAAACAACACATCTTCTCCAACAAGGCACGTAGCTCACCAAGATTTAGATTCAGAAAATGCTTTCCCCTCTTCCCCGGGCACTCAACGTAATGAAGACCATTTCTTCCTAAGGGGAGAGGATTGATCCAGGTGGATATTGGTGGCCACCCACTTGTTCCAAATTCCAACTGGCTAATCTTGACGGTTTTTAGTTCGACACGTTTCTCTGTAATTGAGACATTTATTTGTAATTGTGGGTTCTGCACTTACGGGGTTGTCCTAAAGACCTACACAACATCCAGGTGGATATTGGTGGCCGCACACCTATTCCAACTGGCTTATTTTGGAAGTTTTCATGTCAGTACATCTTTCTATACTTCTAGGGCCATTTTGGGGCTCTAAACAATGTTTTCTTGGCTTGCCATAGTCAAACTATAAACATAGCCAGAGTTTGACATCATAATGCGCAGTTCTTGAAAATATATTTCCAACAGGCTATGAAACGCCTAAAACGAAGATCTTATGCAAAATTTACGACCCCGGGAAGTTAATGTACTAACTTAACCCAACAGGGCCCACATGAATTTTGACGCTTCATTTGCTAGGGTTAGGTTTTTGGATGTCTATGGTTTTGGCATTCATATTTATCATAAAAAGGCCTTCAGAGCCTCATTGTAATCATCTTCTTGAGAATGAGCATAGCCGTCACATCTCTTCTCAAAGACAAAGTTGCCACCATTCTAATGAGTCTTGCACTCTGTATTTTTACAGTCTCGATACATTTCTTTCATTAATAGAAATCATGTATTGTTGTATTTCTCTGTTTCTGACAATTTTTATGTGTATTTCATTGTAATATCTCTACTTTCATTTCGTTCCGAAAATAATCTGGATCAATGAAGAATCCAATTTCCTCTAGTGGAGGATTAAGTAAAACAGTGAAGCCATATTATGGAAATATTTTTTTTATTAGAATGGTTAGAGAAAATATAGTTAATATAGCTCATATTGAAAAGAGTGGAGCAAAAGCAAGCTTGGTGCATTGGTTTTGTGAAATTTTAAGAAAATTGGACATACCAAAGGTATTTTTGGAAAATTCACATGAAAAAGGAAGAAAACTCTCGTTAAATCTAGTAAAGGATGCAAAAGTGGTTGTAAGGTAGGTTGTTAATCGAGAGAAAGCAAATCAATGTTCAACTTTAATATTGTTCAAGCAACAACTCATTTTAGATGAAAAACAAAGGTAGAATATTTCTTCCATCTAATAATTGAAATAAAGAAAACGATTGTGATGGCCATATTTGATCCAAGCGACCAAAATAATCTCATTTAAGAAGTCTCAGTGAAAGAAATTTTTGTTGTTAGCCACACCACTTCCACCACCATATACCTTGTGATGGTTCCATAATGTTGTGGAGTTGAAGTCAACTTAAGAAATATAAATTCACATTCACAATTCCAACCAAGAAATATAAATGTTGTGGAGTGGGTTGTATGAATGATTAGTAATGTTATTTGGGCTAGGGAATGCATTAATATAACTTTTATGTGTTTGATGAATGTGATAACGAGTCTTCTTATTAGATATAACTATATTAGATATAACTATAGGGAAGATGTGTTGACTCCTACACTTGTATAACTAATATAAGTTGGAAAAGAAATTTTGGGACAAGATGAAGCATTGCAAAATAATAAAAAAATATAAAAACATTAAACAAAGTGAAAAGAAATTTTGGGACAAGATGAAGCATTGCAAAATAAAACAAAAACATGAAACAAAGTGAGATTGATTTGTTCCATGCTGGCAAGAGAGAGTATAAAAAGACAAGAAATGCAAACAAGTGGAGAAAATCAACTTTAAAGGGAGAAGGTGTAGTCTTAAAGGATTGAAAAAGTAGTTTACATTATTTATTATTAGTATTAAGAAGTTGTGTACATTGTTTATTATTAGTATTATTACAAAGGTTATGTAAGAATTCCATGAATCTATAGCATAAAGTATGATTTGACATTGTGCATATGTGGATAGTTTATTGTAGTTAGCCATATATGCTTTAATTTTAATTTAATCTTTATCCATAACCTTGGCAAAGAAAGAGAAACAATTGAGTTTCCTTTATATTCTTCGGAGTAGCACTTGTGTAAGCAAATTTTGTTTGTCAAGTGATTTTTTATTTTTTTAGCGGTAGAAGAACTAGGAAATTAGGAATACAATGTAGAATATTTTTGGAAGGTTCCAAAGAAAAATAGAATACAATTGTTCAATATCTAGTTATGTATCTTATAAAAGCATTGGTTTAAGAAAAAAAATTGAATTTATAATTTCATATTTTTGGTTTTTTTCCAAAAGAAAAATAGATTATAATTGTTCAATTTTAAGTTATTTATATTCTAAAAGAATTATTAGAAGTCTAATGACATAACATGACTAATTAGATTGAAAATTGAGAAATAATGCCTTGTTAAGGGAGGTATTGAAAAACATTGAAACTTGATAACTAGAAAATGATATTTTAATCTTATTTTAATTCTTGTTCCTAAACTCTTAGAATTTTTGTTTAGAACTTGTTAGTGCAAGTACATGTTTTGATTATAATTTATATGTTGACCAACCTAATTCCATTAAGAATCACAAAAGTTATGGCTTGTTAAAGTTTTCCTTATGGTTTCCATAAAGTTGTCAAACTCATAAGAAAAGCTATAGAGTTGAAAGGATTCACAACCCCATGCGTGGGACCTAAAGGATTTGCAACCACCTTTTTGGGATCACAAAGATCTCCAAGTTTAAGCTCTAGGGCTTGCACAATCTTTACAACCCTCACTTGATAGAATCTTAAAGACCTCATAAGCCCATTTTGCAAGTTAAAGGCTCTCCAATCCTCTTCTTCAAGACTCAAACAATCTAAAACTTTCAAATATATGACTCCCTAAGGCTTTGCAACCTTTTTTCTACATAATTCACCAAGTCCTCGCAAGCTCAAAGTATCCACAACTTCCATCTACTTAAAACATAATATAAGTCCCATTCGCAAGTTGAAACCTAGAAAAAGTCCCATGAGAGGTTCTTTCATGGATTTGACTCCATTACAATGAATTCAACACCAACTTGTCATGTCACATTGGATTCTTATACATTTTTTAGCCTAGGATTAAAATTGCGTTTAGTGGAAGTGCCTATAAGGTTAAAAATTCACATCCAATTTAGAGTAATTTATCTCAAAAGTTTGACTAAATGATTAAATTATGTCAAAAGAAAAATCGACCTATAGAGGTGAAGAAGTGGTTTGTGCACAATAAAGCTCTCAAGAAAACCAATGCAAAGCACAAGATTGTGAATCAAGAATTGGCAGTTTTCAATCAAAAAGTGGTCATTGTTCTCAATTTTAAATAGCTTGTCTAGGGGCATTACATTCTTCATGTATTTCCTCCCTTGAATTTAAGATTATCATTGCATTGTGGATTTCTTATATTAGTTGATTAACTCTTAGGTTTTTCTATGCACAAATGTTGTTATTGGTGTGAACAATGTATTCTCTAATCATTTATGTTGTTTAATTGCAACATTATTGGAATGACATATACATGCACTCTACCCCAATTACTAAGTACACGGGTGTACAATAAACTTATTCCTTTAAATTTGCATTCATAATTTGAGTGTGGATAATATATTATGTATGTAGTATTTAAAATTTGACAGTGAAAATAATATCACTTTGCTAAACTTAATCATTCATTTGTTAGAGTTTAATATTGTCAGAAGCCAGAAAATGTTAAATGAATAAAGCCAAAAAATGTTAAATGAATCAAGAAAAAGGAAAAAGGGGGTTTGTAAAGACATGCCAAGGAAAGGGAAACTCAATGCATAAGCGCTCCCTCATTACAAAGGTGCTCATGTGGATGAATATCTTACGTAGCCTCACATGACTATGCAATACCACTCATGAAGTTAAACCCAAAACCATACCATCTATCATTACACGTGCACCTTTATGGGTTTCCTAAGAAATACTTCTCTTCTTGGGTACCGACATATGTAATAAGGGCTAATTATGACCTTGCCATACCTAAACTTGAAAACTTATATGAACACTATGGGTTATTGTGAAGTTTGAAGAACATGCTTGATGTAATCTTCCTAATGACATTTACATTTGACATGACTCACTTTTTATGTTGCATTGGACTTGTGTACTTTCCCCCGAATTAATGGTTACATTGGGTCATTTGATACCCTCTTTAAACGATGTACTTTGCATGGAAGTGATGTGGATATAATCCTTGGTCCTTTAGAGACTTTGAGGATGCATCCTACACACTTAATTGAGATCACCCCACTTATTATGAGGTCATTGGGATTTCTTTGAGGACGTCACACCCTATAGAGATGACCTAGAACCTTTTGTATAGGATGTGCCACCTTTTTATGGGGAAGTTATGCCTTTTGGAGATGAATTTACACTTGGAGGATGAAACGTTGCACCCTTTGAAGGGAATGTTTCACTTTGGATCCTCTACATGTGACTTTTCACATCATTTGAGTAAATCATCCACTCTTGGGAGACTACACATGCCGCATGTGAGACTTTGAGCATGCATTTATGTAGGGAATCTTACCTTTTGATCATTTTACATCATCTTGGGAGCATCATTGGGGGTCTTCCGACTGATCCACTCTTGTATCATAGATAATTTATGTATTATGACCTTATCTCTATGGATTGTAAAGAGATAAATACATTTTTGTATTTGTTGGATTAGTGAGAGGGGGGGTGAATCACTAATAGAGCAATTTAATCCCTTTTAACCATAAAATGCAAGTGTTATATCAATGTAGCATTATCATCAAATAGTTTCAAAGTAAATAAACAATGAAAAAATGATAAATCATACACATACACAATACACCACTGTTTTTACGTGGAAAGCCAAAGTGAGAGAAAACCACAAAATTATTTTTCTTATATGTCTTTAAGAATTATATTCATTGGAACCACCAACTTCCTTTGTTTTCCAGCTGCAACTGGAAGGAGGCTCCAACCCCATAGTTTCTCAGGCTACAACGTGAGGGAAGCTCCAACTCCCCAATTCTCTGGCTACAACCAAAAGGAGGCTACAACCCCCTATGTTCTTCGACTACAACCGGAAGGTGGCTACAACCACCTGTCCTTTCCCTATCCAACTGCCCTGTCATAGAAGTAGAATGATGGAACCACTATCACACTATCACTGTGAGATATACTTCTGTGAACCTGTACCAATCAACCTGCACCAAACAACCTATAACAACCTGTAATCAACCTGTACCATAAACAAATGCATCAACCATGCACCAACCTATACCTCAACCTGTACCATCAACAAGTGCATCAACCATGCACCAAATATGTACCAATCATGCATAAAATACACATAAACTATGAATCATAAGGATGTACCAACATCATCAACTATACACCTCATGTATGTGCCAACTCATCAACTACTTGAATCAACTATGTATCCAACATGTAGCTCAACCAAAATCCCTCATCAATTTCATCATCCAAATATGATTTGTAACTCTATAATAGACTTGGTGTATATGATCACATACCTACAAACCTTCCTTAACTTTAACAACAAGAGACTAGCACTTTCATCAAACTTTACTTCAATCTCACATGACTAATTTTGGATTAGTCAACAACCCTAACTTGAAATAATCATTATGTACCTATAATGAATAAAGATCTGAAAATAGTACACAATGTTCTTCAGTGTATTTTATGAAATTCCTCTAGGTTTCACTACTTGGAACCTCTCAGAAAAGGAGTTATAGTAAAAATGACATACCTTGTTGAATTCTGGATTATTCTAGAGAGCAAAATTGTAGAGCATTCCCCGCACATAATATTTGTTGTATCGATATGAAAATGGTACACATAATACTACAGACTGGACTCTAACCAATACATTTGGTCTTACTGAATTTGGATCTGTTATGAAAAAGTTATGACATTTTTACTTGAAACACCTGTTTTAGACTAGTTTCAGTACTAGCCACAAACCCTATTTTCTACGGAGTGTAACTCCAAAAATAAAACGACCCACAAAATGAAATTTCTATCACAACTACTTGGATATGTTTCCTCAACGACCTCTAGATTTCTTAGTCTGAATCATTCTAGAAAAAAAGTTATTGCGAAAATGGTGAGATGACCTGTAAATAACATACCTTAGAAAGCATCATCAAAATAATTTATCCTCCCTTGAATTTCGGCCTTGTTTACTTCACCTTCCCTCTGAAATTCACCTTAGATATCCTTTGGTTACCCCAGTCACTTGTATATATTCAATATACTCGAGTGTAATTAAATGAGAGACCCTTGCCTCTTATTTATACTTTTATGTAGCTTCCTCAAGGGGTTACCTTCTAACCATCTTAAACCACTTTCCTTATTTTAGGGCTAACCCACTTCTAACCACTTGTCCACTTAGTAATTTATCCATTAAATTTATTATTTAAATAATTTCTTTTGTATCCACTTTGACTTATAGTACAATCATCACTTCACTTTATTATTTAAATAATTTCTTCTTTGTAACCACTTTGACTACTTTGACCTTCTGGGGATTCTAGATGACTCATGAGGGTTCTCCAACTTCACATGGCCATAAATCTCTAACCATGAGGAGTTATGTGACGTTCCACATACCACCATAAATGACATGACATGTAATATCCATCTAGAATAGTCTTACCTTCAAATATATTAAAACTCATACCATTATACATCAAACAAACTTGGTTCCATTACACAAACCTTTTTGCTACCAGACTTTCTTCAAGGGTTGACATCAATGAAAACCAACCCAAATAATAAAAAATATCCCCCTTTGGCATTGATGGCAACACTCTGATGCAATACTGAAGTCATATCACTCATGCTCCCCATGTGACCATCGTTCCCCCTGGAACCATGCCTCCGTGCTCTTTCTCCAAGCATTTACATTTGCATCTGATAAATATTCGTCCCTTTGTCATCAATGACAAAGGTATGTTTCCATTCGGTGTTGCTACCCTTGAATGAACTCTTCCTGAAACTTATCTCCCAACCTGAACTGTCCTCTTTATGGTGCTTTCTCATGTAAATCTAAGACATATAAGATACGCATTAAAAAATTTTTCATTTTGGAGTAGAAATTACTACGAGTCTCTGGAGAAGATACTCAAAGGATTCTCGTGGAAGCGATTTTGTAAATATGTATTCCACTTGTTCTTTTGTGCCCACATATTCAACTCTGATGTTCTTCTCTGCGACCTGTTCTTGTAGAAAGTGATACTTTATTGGAATGTTCTTCGTCTTGGAGTGCATCACCGGGTTCTTTGAGATACTGATGGCTCTTGTATTATCACAATATATTGGAATGTGCTCAAAATACTCAACTTGTATATCTGCCAGAGTTTGTTTCATCCATAGAACCTGTGTACAACATCATGCTGCTGCAATATACTTTTCTTTGGCTGTAGATAAAGATACTAATGATTGTTTCTTGCTTAGCCAAGATACTAAACACTCACCTAAGTAGAATGTTTCTCCACTGGTGCTTCGCCTGTCATCAATGAAACTTGCACAATCTACATATGTGTAGGCAATAAGTGATATATCCTTTCCTTTTCGATACCATAATCCAAACTCTTTTGTTCCTTTGAGATATCTAAAAATCCTCTTCACTGCTAAGACATGTGATTCCTTTGGTGCTGCTTGAAATCGTGCCACCTGTCCAACTGCCTGCATTACATCTGGTCTGGAAGATGTCACATATAGTAAGCTACTAATAATTGAACTGTATTACCTATGGTATGTAAAATTTCAATCATCATCTTTTCTGAAATTGCAACTGTTTTTCATAGGAGTGGTAACTGGTTTGCAATCTTCCATTCTGAACCTCTTTAGCATTTATCTGATATACTTACTTTGAGAAATAAAAATCCCCCAGTTGTTTTGACGTATCTGAAGACCCAGAAAGAAGGATAGTTCTCTGAGTAATGACATTTCAAATTCATTCTGTATATCCTTTGCAAATTTCTGGCTTACCCTGTCATCAGTACTTCCAAAAATAATATCATCAACATAAAATTCAATTAATAAAATACCATCTTGAGTAACGTTGATGTAGAAATTGATGTCTGCATTTCCTTTTCTGAACCCTGTCTGTTGTAGATATTTATCCAGTCTAGAGTACCATGCTCTAGGAGCTTGTTTTAGACCATACAATACCTTCTTCAATTTACACACATAATCCGCATTCTCTGACAACTGAAATCCTTCCGGTTGTTCACTGTAGATTTCTTCTTCAAGTTCCCCATTTAGAAAAGATTATTTCAGGTCCATCTGATAAACTTTAATATTATTTGAGCATGCATAAGCTAAGAGCAATCAGACTTCTTCCATTCTGGCAACTGGGGAAAATGTCTCTTCAAAGTCAATTCCTTCAACCTGTGCGTATCCTTTACATACCAATCTAGCTTTGTTCCTTGTAACATGTCCATCGTCATTCAATTTATTTTTGAAAAGTCACTTTGTGCCAATCACATTCATTTTCTTTGGTCTTGGAACCAATTCCCAAGTGTCATTCTTCTCTATTTGATCCAATTCTTCATCCATGGCCTTATTCCATAATTCATCCTTGTTGGCCGCTTCAAAACTAGTTGGTGCAATCATAGATAAGAGTGTTAGGTGCATTTGTTTTGGTGAACAGATTCTTCTTCTAGTCTCAACTCCTGCATCTTTGTTTATGATAATCTGATCTAAAGGATGATTCTTTTGTACTCGTTTACTAGGTGTCTTTGGAGGCACTTGCTGAACTTCCTCTTCTACTTCTGTCTGATATTTTTCATCTTCCCCTTCTACTTCTTCTTCATCTTTTGCTTCTTCTTCGTAAAGCTGTTCCACTGACTCATTTTCTTCTTCTTTTAATTCTTATCCACCTGTTTCATCAATTGTTACATTGATGATTTCCACAAATTTGTTCAACCTCAGATTGTAACACTTGTATGCTTTCCTTGTACTTGAGTAACCAACAAGTACTCCTTTGTCCACAAGAGAGTCAAACTTTCCCATTCTGCCATGTTCTCTTTTGATATAGCATTTTCTTCCAAATACTCTAAAGTGCTTCACATTTGATGGTCTTCCTTTCCATAGCTCGTAGGGGTTTTTGTCATTATTTTTTCTGAGAATTACTTTGTTTTGAATGTGAGCTGTTGTATGCACTACATGTGTCCAAAAAATATCTGTCAATTTGGAATCCATTAGCATTGTTTGAGCCATTTCTCGTGTAATTAACATCCATAATGTTGCTTTGTCTCTAAACCAATCTATGAATCCATGCTCTTGTCCACTGTCATATATCTGTCCAAACTTGCTAAGTGTTCTTACAAATCCATCTTTGTCCATACTGTCCAAGACTCTACTGCACAACTGTCCATAATGCTGACCCATTTATTACTATACTATCATGAAGTCTTCACTACTACAACTATCAAACTATAATTCTGCTAACTGACTGCTTTGGACTTGTCTACTCAAAATCTGCAAGATGATCGAAGGATGGTTCTTTGGTCTGTCACAACTATCACATAGACTTCCCCTATCTAATAGTCATGTTACCTAGGAGTCTCTAAGCCGGATGGCTCAGAACAATTCCTTCTCTGATGTGTATTCATCATCATCTTCATTGGTAGATTCACCATCTCTCTGAGATTTGACTTCTTTCCTTCTTTCTATGCATTCATCTTTCACTACAATGCCTGAAAGTAAAATCTCTTGAACCTGTTCCTTATTTACCCGTCCTTATTTTCTTTCAGTTATTTTCCAAACCTTTCTGTATCTGACATCTTTCTTTTTCTCTTTAGATTTTTTATTTCATCTCATTTTATTGCCAATCTTGTGATCTCTAGGACCTGGTATTTTTTCACCTGTTCTTCATGTTTTCTTATCCATACTTTCTTATATATGATATCAGTGTTCTCTTTCATGGAAGTATTGATCATGCTTCTACAATCACTAGCTATGTGTCCATAGTTATGACATTTGTAACATTCAATGTTACGTGGGGCCACATAGGCATTTCTTGCTTGAACATTTCTTTTATAATTTTTGCAATCTGCAACCTTATGTCCAAAATTAGTACAATAAAAACAATGACCATAAAATAAATTTGCATACTTGGGAGTGAATGATCTTCTTTGTGGTGTAGTCGTTCTGAATTTTTTCCTTGACTGATCATGATCATGATTGAAGATTCTTTGTGGCTTGAACATGGATGGTCTTCTTGAAGATGTAACTTCAATAATTTTCTTAGATTATGGTTGACCATGATTCCTTCCTTTGAGTACTTCTGCATAACTCTTTCTATTTTCTTCATTCTTCTTTTCTAGCAATCTAGAGTGCTTATCTTATTTCTCTATGACTGATGTGGATGTTTTTGTCTCTTCAACGTTCTTGTTGAGCTTGGCGATTTTACTTCTCAATGTGGCAACTTCTTCTTCAAGCTTCTCAACCTCTTCTTCTTTCTTCATTATCTGAGACTTCATGACTTCTTCTGTTCTTTTCGCTTCTTCAAGCTGGATTTTTAATGTGATTGTTTCTTGTTCAAGTCCTTTCTCTTCTTAACCAAACTATGCCTCAAGCTGGTTTAGATAGTTAGGTCTTTCCTAAAGATTATTTGTCAATATATTCTCTCTCATTTATGCTTCTTCCTTCTGTGCTGCTATGTTGGCTTCCAAATATTGCTTTTGATATTCAAGATTTTATTTGATTTTTCTGGCTTCTTCTAGCTGAGTTCTTAAGTTCTCGATGACTTGTTGGGCTTCTTAAAAAATGTGAACACTTTCCTTTTGTTTCATCAATTCTTTCTTGAGTGACTTGTTTTCTTCTCTTTCTTTTCTTAGTTCATCTAAAGCACTAATCAATTTCACTTCATAATTGTCTTCTTTTTCAATTAGTTTTTCTGTCTCATTTCCTTCATGGAATTCTATTTCAAGATGCCCACGTTTTTCACAATTAAAGAAAAACAACATACCTCTGTTGATTATGTACTCTTCATCTTCTAAATTTGTTTGACATGGTGAACATATTTATTTTTGATATGTACCTGCATCTTCTTTGGCATTTTCTGAATCTGCAATGGGTGAAGAATATATGTCATGTAACGTATCCCAAAGTTCTTTGGATGATGAACATTTAAAAACCTTTTCTCTTACCAGATTAGGTAATCCTTCCTAGATGAAATCCATTGCTATTTTGTTATTCTTCTTCAATTCCTTCTTGGTTGCAGTCTTTGCCTTTTTTGAACTATCATATTCTCTAACGAATGATAGCCAAATATAATGCCCTTGTGCCTGTAAAAATACTTTTGTGCTTCTGTTCCATATCTCATACCTTAACCCATTCTGACCATTAAATAATGACACTCCATTCTCAGAATTATCCATGATCTCCTTCTAGTGGTTAAATTGATTTCTGAAGGAACCTCGCTCTGATACCAATTGTTGGATTACTGAGAGGGGTGGTGAATCAGTAATAGAGCAATTTAATCCTTTTTAACCATAAAATTCAAGTGTTATATCAATGTATCATTATCATCCAATAGTTTCAGAGTAAATAAATAATGAACAAATGAACAATCATACACACACAATACACCAATGTTTTTACGTGGAAACCCAAAGCGGGAGAAAACCACATAATGTTTTTTCTTATATGTCTTTAAGAATTACATTCATTGGAAGCACCAACTTCCTTTGTTTTCCAGCTGCAATTGGAAGGAGGATCCAACCCCCTATTTTATTAGGATACAGCCTGAGGGAAGCTCCAACTCCCCAATTCTATGGCTACAACCAGAAGGATGCTACAACCCCCTATGTTCTTCGGCTACTATCGGAAGGTGGCTACAACCACCTATCCTTGCCCCATCCAAACACCCTGTCGTAGAAGTAGAATGATGGAACCAATGTCACACTATCACTGTGAGATATACTGCTGTAAACCTGTACCAATCAACCTGTAACAACATGTACCAAACAACCTGTAATCAACCTGTACCATAAACAAGTGCATCAACCATGCACTAAATTGTACCTCAACCTGTACCATCAACGAGTGCATCAACCATGCATCGAATATGTACCAATAATGCATCAAATACACATAAACTATGACTCATCAAGATGTACCAACATCATCAACTATACACCTCATGTATCTGCCAACTCATCAACTTGTCTCAACCATGTATCCAACATGTACCTGAACCAAAATCCTTCATCAATTTCATCATCCAAATCTGATTTTTAACTCTGTAATAGACCTGGTGTATATGATCACATACCTGCAAACCTTCCTTAAATTTAACAACAAGAGACTAGCATTTTCGTTAAACTTTACTTTAGTCTCACATGACTAATTTTGGATTAGTCAACAACCCTAACTTGAAATAATCATAACTATGTACCTGTAATGAATAAATATCTAAAAATAGTACACAATTTTCTTTAGTGTCTTTTATGCATTTCTTCCAGGTTTCACTACTTGGAACCTCTCAGAAAAGGAGTTAGAGCAAAAATGGCATACCTTGTTGAATTATGGCTTATTCTAGAGAGCTAACTTGTAGAGCATGAACCACACATAATATTTGTTTTATGGATATGAAAATAAGACACATAA
The DNA here is from genome assembly GCA_032191745.1 of Picea mariana. Taxonomy (NCBI): domain Eukaryota; kingdom Viridiplantae; phylum Streptophyta; class Pinopsida; order Pinales; family Pinaceae; genus Picea; species Picea mariana. The sequence continues at coordinate 286,957 of JASDQU010101605.1, read as the reverse complement.
TACTATGGAATGTACTCTAACCAATATATTTGGTCTTACTGAATTTGGATCTGTTATGAAGAAGTTATGACATTTTTACCCGAAACACCTATTTTAGACTAGTTTCAGAACTAGCCACAAACCCTATTTTCCACGGAGTGTAACTCCAAAAATACAACAACCCACAAGCTGAAATTTTTATCACAACTACTTGGATATGTTTCCTCAACAACCTCCATATTTCACGGTTTGAATCATTCTAGAATTTTTTTTATTGCGAAAATGGTGAGATGACCTGTAAATAACATGAAAACAATATCAAAAGAATTTATCCTCCCTTGAATTTCAGCCTTGTTTACTTCACCCTCCCTCTGAAATTCGCCTTAGATATTGTTTGGTTAACTCATTAATTTGTAGATATTCAATATTCTCAAGTTTAATTAAATGAGATATCCTTGCCTCTTATTTATACTTTTATGTAGCTTCCTCAAGGGGTTACCTTCTAACCATCTTAAACCACTTTCCTTATTATAGGGCTAACCCACTTCTAACCACTTGTCCACTTAGTAATTTATCCATTAACTTTATTATTGAAATAATTTCTTTTGTATCCACTTTGAATTATAATACACTCATCACTTCAATTTATTATTTAAATAATTTCTTCTTTGCAACCACTTTGACGACTTTGACCTTTTGGGGCTTCTAGATGACTCATGAGGGTTCTCCTACTTCACATGGCCATAAATCTCTAATCGTGAGGAGTTATGTGACATTCCACATACCACTAGAAATGGCATGACATGTACTATACATCTAGAATAGTCTTACCTTCAAATATATTAAAAATCATACCATTATACATCAAACAAACTTGGGTCCATTACCCAAACCTTTGCGCTACTTGAATTCACTATCAGACTTTCTTCAAGGGTTGACATCAATGAAAACCAACCCAAATAATCAACATAATTTTCATACGGTTTAAGCTAGGAAAATATTGTTATTTTAATTAGAAGGGTGTTAGATCTCTCATATAAATAAAGAATCACTTCTCATTTGTGAATCATAGCGAGAACTTGTGGAGAACATTATTTGTCTACTTTTTCCCTTCTATATTTGTTATGGATGGATAACTAGAGTGACTGCTTGAGGATGATGTGTTGTGGATTGCTTTCCAAATTCATGGATGTCTTGGCTATGGTTTTGAAGATGAATATATTTCCTGAGTAAGTGGTCTCACTTGATCTATTGGATGTTGTTTATGAATTATTTTAAGTGTGGTTGTACTTCTCTAGTGTTGGTGGTACACTCTCTTGGTGTATTTATTGAAAAAGTCCCTTCTTCACAACTCTTGGAAGATTACTAAAGTGGAGTGTCTTGCCTTGAACTATCTTTAATTTTGTAAGGAACTAGGTGGATCTTCTATGGTTTGTGGTGGAAAACCCTATATATCACTCTAGATCTACTTACATCCTCTCAAAGGGAGTTCTTAGTTGACCCAATGCCCAAAAAAATAGTAGGCACTAGTATTTTCACATCTAGTCAATCATAAATTATAAACTTCAAATTTTATTTACGTTTTAGGAAAATTCTAGGGTTTTGTTGAGGGGTCTGAGACCCCTTTAACTCAACAACAAGAACCAAACCTGCTTAAGAGGCCCAATTAGACTCATAAGCGTTTAATGAGTTGTAAGGTTCTCCAGATTCGTGATTTGGATGGAATTATCGATGGGATCTAATCGTGATTGACAGATTTGTCCTTTCTATTAAGCCTTTCCTCAAGCTATGCAGTTCTGTTTTTGGTTATTTTCTAACTTTTATATCAAAAGAAAGATAGAGCTTTAAACTAGATGACAGAGGGAAGCTAACTATGTGTTGGGGGAAGGCTGGGTTGCAGGATAACCTTTATACCTTAGCATGCAGACGAAGAAGATATAAACTACTTCAAACTAGCATTAATATCCTTTTGATTAATAAGCATTCAACATTGTCTAAGATAACAATTACAGAAAGAAAATATATACGTGACAAGAAGTTAGCGCAAGAAAAATTAATTTTCAATGCTCTATTATCAATCAAAGGTTAACACAATTGATTTATATTCATCAACTAGAATAAAATAATTGTTGCAACATTATAAGATAACTTTAAATAATAGATAAATTAAATCTTACTCAATACATCAACAAATATTGAATCCGAAGACAGAGATAACCCCCCTTGGTCCAATCACATTCATTCCTTAGATGAAAGAAGTGTCTTTGGTTCTAAACAAAAATTATTAATTAAAATAACTTGGACATAAATAGTTGTCTTACAAAATTTCAGAAAAAGTCTTTCTCTCCAAAACCATCGAACTTTGTAACATGCAAAAGATGCCTATTTATCACAGATGTGGAGGCCCTCGACTAGTGTGGAATTGAGGCTTATCTCTACACATCAGCTATAAAACAACTTATTAACTTAACTAAAACACACTGCTGGAGTATGTTAATGAATACTCCGAACTTGACTTAAGAAAAATGAGTGGTTCTTATCACACAAAAAATACAACTTATTATGTATGAATTTAAAAGAGTTTTGCAATTGAACAATTAAAAACTGCTACTAGCACTGAAGCTAGACTAATGCGCATGCTGGGGTGAATCAAGATTTGGAAGGAAATGACTGGGAGTGAAAAAACTGTGTTCTTTATTGAGCATTGGCATGCAACACGCTGTTGGAGGCCACTAGGAGATAACTGGATGTTGGCAGTGTTTTTCCCCCACTTATCCCTTGGAGGAAAAAATCAAGTCATCTGACATTTTTCGGAGTCTCTGATATTCTTTCTGCAGTCTTTACATGTAGTTTCCCCAATTCTGGTTTGTCATCCCTTTTTAAACATTTCAAAATGTATAATAAATTTGGGTGAGCCACTTCGAAAATTTGGCCTTCGGGGGCTTTAGAGCTCAGAATTATCATATATCCCGGAGGCCCTGACTCCCGGAGTCATTAACCACCACTTATTGCTAATTAACCCAAGATTTATCCTTAAACATTTGGTTTTTCGACACTTCGACAATTCGGGGGTTCGTGAGATGTGAATGCTGAGTTTTAGAATCTCCTGGAGTTACAATGTGGTGGAGTGACATGGCAGTTCGAGACCCACTTCGGCTATTCGAGGCTCTGACACTTCGTAGGTTCAGAGAACTGTTCTCCCTTTGAGTTGAAATTCCCTGTAGTGATAAACTCTCGGATTGACATGGTGGCATGATGTCATATTGCTGACGTGTCACAGAAAGAAGGTTGACATGTGTTACTTGAAATAATACAGATGATGGACCCAAATATGCTTGAAATGAGTTCCACGTGTCATTATAGGAGAGTGCCATGCATCATGATAGAGGAGTGCCACACGTCTCAACTAATGGATGCCACGCGTCTCCGTCTCTTCAGGGTTTGGGAGTTGTTGAATGCAAAGTCTCTATACCTCCTAGAGGGTCAAACTCTCGAAGTGATTAGCCAGTTCTTATCACTAATTAACCCAGGATTAAGTCGTGTTTAACATTTAAATATTTCTGGACTTCAGAGGCTTCGGTGCTTCGGGGCTTCAAAGGTCTGCATTTTTTGTGAATTGAAATCCCTTGTACTGATAATCTCCTAGAGATGACATGACAACATGATGTCACTATTGTTGATGTGTCTGCATGATAGAGGGTGACACATGTAACCCAAAAATGGGCGGATAACGTAACCCAAATGACCTGAATGAGTGCTACGTGTCAGCACCGATGGATTCCACGTGGCTATGGTGTTTTGATATTCAGGAGTTTTTGAGTGCTAAGTGTGGAGATATCCTGGATGGATGATATTGCGAATCGATGTGACGGTTCGACATTCGATAGTTTTTGACAAAGACAAGCTCGAACATTTTTGCATTTGGGAGTTTTTGACAAAGATGATCTCGGACGTTTCAACATTCGGGAGTTGCGGAGTGAAGTTTGTGTAACTCTATGATTAAACCTCGTGCATTCCTAGCACCCCGAATGTACGAGAGCCGTTGATCTGATCAACCTATTGGATCTTTACCGTTGAAAATTTACCCTGTCTATTTTCACAATCCAGGCCCGAAAATGACTGCGCTGAATTGTTGTGTTTTGTTCATAGGTGTTCCTTGTGCATACAAAAAAGGCTTGGTTGACCTGTTGTGAGATCAATCCATGGAAAGAATGATGACAAGTATTCCAAACCAAATCACGACATGTAATTATCCTTTAAGAAAAAGATAAACAAAATGTGTAAAGACTCAATCAAGAAAGAAAACGATAGAAACAAGTCATTTAGAGAGGGAAATTGACTCAACCAACCAGAAGGGGAATGATTTTCAAGAAGGTATAGGGTAAATGAGGTAGGAGGGGCATGGGTGTAGAATTAGGTCTCAACATCGAGGATAAGAAGAATCGCAAATTAGCCAGGTTTGTCGGCATCGATGGGTAAAGGTTTGAACTAAAACCAGGAGTTCAGTGTCCAAGCAATCAACTGATAGTGAATGAGTATACCGATGTCGATGGATTATCTTTGACGTTATTTCGTTGGTGCCTCTAGGAAAAAGTTCTGATGCCAACCCAAAAATGCCCCACGACGCTAACGTGGAGGTGTTGACGTGGAAATATATATATGACACAGGGGACATTAAAAGATGACGTGGATAATGCCTAAGCAATACAGACTATATATGCAAAAAACACGTGGCGACTGATTTGACCTTTGGGGCGTGAGGAGCGTTTCTTTTCGGCGTTAGGTATTTTTATTTTGAAATAGGTTGATGCTTCCTTTCCCCTTTTCGCTGATGCCAAAAATATATCGGTGATCGACGATTGTGGTTGCCTATGTCGACTGTTTAACTTTTTTGTTCACCGATGCTGATGGTATATCGATGATTTTTAGAAAATTTTTTGCAGGCCAGAGTCAGCGATCGACGCACCCTTCCTCCCATTTCTCTGATGCCGATGGTGCATCGATGATTATAATTGTTATGTGGGAATTTTTCCTCTCAGATTTCATCAATACTGATGATAGGCATGTGGCTTAAATTTTTAGTTACGCACACTTAGTCTAAATGCCAAGTTTACTTAGAGAAAATCTCAGTCTGTTCAATAATTCCAAACTAAACTGAATGTGATCGATGATAAAACATAACAACACATAAAACCCATCGATCCCTACAAAACTGAGTTAATTCAGAAAAGAGAAAGTGGTACCCAAAACGAAAATTCACAAAAACTTTTAGGGTGTGTTAAGTGCTTAACAAATGGCAATTCTCTGGGCTAAAACATAATCTCTACTCCTTCCCTCGTGCTTAGCCTATGCAAATTGGTTGAGAAACCATATGGATTTATTCTATTCCTTTTCAACAAAACCTTTTCTATCAATATGTACACAAGTTCACGGGTCTGGAAATTTGGATCTTCCTATGGGGTTTAACCTTTCCACCCTCTTTCCTTTTAACCTCAATCCATGTCCTTTCTAGATAAGAGTCGGGTAGGGCGTCCATTGGTGTGAGGCCATTTAGATATCATTCCCTCCTTACGATGTTGCTCCACTTCCAGCGAGCATCCATAGCCCCGACGAAGTCACCCCGACATCACATACCTTTCTCCACTGCCAGTGAGTGTCCATAGCCCTGACAAAGTTATTTGCATACCCTCTCATAATTTACACTCTTTTTATGGATCATATTTTTCTGGCATAAATAATTAGAGCGAGTCAGAGAGGAGGATATTTGTTTCTTGAAAAGGTGAAATTGTTAGGGTGGAGATTTCCCTGGCTCTGTCTTGGAGGTACATGTGATTATTTTCAGCTAAACATCTTTCCATTTAGCATTACCAGGCCACTAGGCAGATATTTCATCACTTCCATAGGTAGTATGCTTACAAAGACAAAAACAATTTTTAAATTTTGTATTTGCCCAACGTCTCTTATTTGCACATAAGTGTAGGTCAGGAGTAGAGTTTGCTTCACCGTATTTATTAAAGTCAACCACTGTTTTACGAAACACAAGCAAAAGAAAGAAATAAAAAGGAGTCTGCAGTCGGTCTTCCCTAAACCCACACACTCATTCTGATAAAAATGTATGCTAAAAAGAAACAAAAACTCAAACAAAGCATCAAAAGACACTTTTTTTTAGGAGAAGTATTGTTTTAAGGCCTGAACATTCACCAGGAGGGTGTCAGATTTCCCCCTCAGATTTTTCAATCGGTATGTGCCTACCCCGATCTTCTCGGCCACCTGGAAAGGTCCGAGCCATATATTTTGGAACTTTGAGAGTTTTCCTTTGGACTCATTTGCTTTATCCCACTTCAAGACTAGGTCTCCTGCCTCGAAATGTTTTTCTTTGGCCTTATGTTTGTCGAACCATCTTTTAACTTCCTGTTGATGAGCGGTGAACTTAACTTTATCCTTTTCTCTTTCTTCATCCATCATGAGAAGGGTATCAATCCTTTACTGTAGAGTAGATGAGGGCTGACCTCTTGATTTCTGGGAAAGCTGTAAAGATGGAAGGTACAATCCATTTGGAAGAATGGTTTCTTTCCCATATACCAGAAAGTACGAAGAGTTTCCTATGGTTTCTTTAGGTGTTACTTTATCAAACCATAAGGCATTATGAAACAAATTATTCCAATTCTTTTGATTCTAAACAACTTTTGTTTTTTAAATTCTCACCAAGTTTTTATTTTTTGACTCTGCTACCCCATTCCCTTATGGATAATAGTTTGAAAATTATCTTATTACGATCCCCTTATCAAGGGAAAATTCCGTTAAGAGCGTGGAAGAAAAGTAGGCAACATTGTAAAAAATGAGAACAAAGGGCAATCCAAACCTTGTTATCACCTGTTGTTCTAAAAATTGTATTACTACCTTTTCATTAATGTGTGTGAGAGGGATAGCCTCCGTCCATCTCATAAAATAATCTGTAGCAGTCAAGATATATTTATGTTGTTTCAAAGAATTGGGAGTAATTTCTCCTATGACATATATTCCCCATTGCTCAAATGGTCTGGATATGGTCAGCAACTGAAGTGGAATGGATGCTCTCTTTTCCATATTGGTGCTCACTTGACAAGATTTACATTTCCTAGCATATGCATGAGCATCCTTGAACATAGTAGGCCAATAATAACCAACCCTTAATATTTTGTGAGCCGTGGTTTCTCCTGCAAAATTTCCACCTGTTGGGTCGTCATGGAGTTTTTTCAATACCTTTTCTGCATCATCATGTTCAAGACATCTAAGGAGTAATCCATCATAGTTTATGTGGAAAAATATAGAATTTATGAGGTGACATTGAGGAGACTTTAACCTAAGAGATATCTTTTCTCTAGGGCTTAGGTTTTCTGGACAAGTTCCATGATGCAGGAGATAAGACAAGTTTCCATACCAAGATTCTTGCCCAGGAGGTACATATAAAGCTTTGCTGCACCATAATGACAACTCGTTTTCCCAACCGAAGTATTTTGCATCGACCAGATCTTGGTCCTCAATAACCAATCTACACAATCCTTGACCCTTGACTATTTTGGCAGGTTTTATGTCTAGATCAAATTCTCGAATGAATGCCATCCAATTTCCCCTCCTTTCTCCTTATTAAGCCCTAAATAGTGGCTCATTACCCCTTAATTGGGGCAACTATTTCTTCTGAATTGTTGTAGAAAAAAAATTATAGCGAAAATGCCAAGGTGTCTCATATGTAGCAGCGAAACCCCAAGACCTTGACCTCTGATACCATATGTTAGGAACCAAATATCAATATAGCATAAAAAACCCTCAAAATAAGTACTCAACGACTTGAAAAAGAGAGAAATTCAGATAATAAGCCTCTTTGAGGGGGCAACCTCCTTATGCCCACATAAATGTTCAATTACAAGATGATTCCAAATGAAAATGTCTCCTTGGTATATATAGGAGACTAGGACGTATAATTACAACTAATGGAATAACGCCAACATAAATAAAATAACATTACTAATATAATATGCCCCAATTAAGGGGTAATGAGCCATTATTTAGGGATTGACACTCCCATTTCTTGTTAAGTGAACAAAGATCTGACTGCGGGGTGAGGGACTGTCACTTTAGTGTGATTCTTCAGGATATAGGATCTGAGATGTTTGACCGCTTTATAAACTGCATATGCCTGTTTGTATACAACTGGATAGATCAGTTCAGTTCCTTGAAGGTTAGTGCTCATAAATGATATCGATGTGTCATTGTTTTCATCATCCTTCTGGGTAAGTACCAAGACTAAGAATTTGTCGGAAGAAAAGGTATAAAGGAAGAAATATTTGTTGAAATTAGAGCTTTGTAGTACTGGTGCTTGGGATATTGCAATTTTGATGTTGTTAAAAGTTCATTTCCTTTCTTCATCCCATTTAAACTCCGCATCTTTGCGAACCATTTTTTGTAAAGGTTTAACATTTTCAGCAAAGTCAGGAGTAAATTTTCTCACAAAGTTGATTTTCCCAAAGAAGGATTGCATGGCCTTTTTATTGTGAGGCAAGGGAAGTTGAGCTATCGCTTTTATCCGATAAGGGTCGACGCTAATTCCTCCTTGAGATATGATAAGACTTGATAGTTTTCCTTCCTCTACACCAAATATGGTTTTCTTAGGGTTCAATGATATTCCATACTTCCTACACCTTTCAAAAATATGAATCAAATGTTGAATGCAGTCTTCCTTGTTTTTGAATACACTGTTACATCATCTAAATATACTACCACACACTTGTTAATTAATCCCTGAAAATCCATGTCCATGGCCCTTTGGAAGGTTGATCCCGCGTTAATCAAACTGAAGGGCATGCGTTTATAAGCAAAGGTTCCCCACTTGGTCTAGAAGGTAGTTTTTAATCGATCATTTTCGGAAACCATGACCTGGTTATATCCCGAGAAATTGTCTAGCAGGGAAAATATTTTAGAGCTGGATATTGTCTGCAAGAGCTATTCCATGGGTGGGACTGGATAATTATCCTTTTCCAATGATCTGTTAAGGTTTCTAAAATCCACACACAAACGAATATTCCTAGAATTCTTTCTGACAGGTACAATATTGGCTACCTAGGCAGAGTGTCTTACCTGAAAGATAATCTTGGCATCTAATAATTTCTTCAGCTCTTGATACATCATAGGTTTGAGAGATGGGTGGTACTTCCTAAGCTTTTGCGGGAAGGGTTTTACTCCAGACTTTAACGAGATTTTGTGTTGGATAATGAGAGTATCATAAGTTTTCATTTCTCGGTAGGACCAAGCAAAAACATCTTGATATTATTTAAAGAGTTTGAGATAAGATTTCCTGTCTTCCTTGTACACTATCTTACCTAAATTGACATTCTTTGGGTTCTCAGGGGTTCCTAGGTTTATAGTTTCATATATAGGACATGGGCTCCCTGTTTTTTCATTCCTTGGTCCTCTAAATATTTCCCTTTGGTCAAAAAGGTTCTCCAGATTGGCCACTCCTTTTGGTATCATGTGAAACTTTTGTTTGTCATCAGAGTGATTTGTTCCATTCTTCAGTTCATGGAGATTTGATTATGTGAGTAGTTCTTGAAATATTTCATCATCAATGGCCAAATCCCTAAAATTATACTAATTAGTTAGGAAATCTACAATCTGTTCATCCCCCTCAAAGACTTCCCAGTTATAGATGTTGTTAGGTACCGAAGGTTTGCATAGCAGTTCCACTGTGAATTTTGAGGCTTCATAGTCTTCTAAAGGAGATAATCTTGAGGCCGCAATGACTAGAGCATCAACAAGGGTATGTTGCATCCTAGGAAAAACAATAATGTTGAAGGCCTCAAAATTGTTTATTAGTCTGTGCACCTCTTGCTGGTAATTTCTTAAGTGAGGTGAATTGCAATGGAAAATATTCTTTAGTTTCCTAACAATAATTCCAGAGTCTACCAAAACTTTCAATTCCTTGACATTTAGATCGATGGATTTCTTTAGTCCCTGAACTAGAGCTTCATATTCAACAATGTTATTAGTGCATTCAAATTCTAATCTGCAGGATAAGAAGTTTTGTTTCCCCTTTAGGTCAATGAGGATACATCCTTCTCCCGACCCTTCTTTCAATTTAGAACCATCAAAGTACACCGTCCAAATTTTTGGGGGGAAATTACTAACTTCTTCATGTCTAGCTATTTTTCCACTTTCATCCTCCTTGTCTATTACTCATGTCGGAGAATCCTGATAGAGGATGCTTTATTTTGCGACTACTAGTAAGTCTAATTGAAAGGTCACTTTGGATTTTTGAGTGGGAGGTATGTCAGACAAGTGAGGAGTGAAATTACCGAAATCAGAATCACATGAGAAGTTTCCTAAAACAAGGAACTTTGTCCATGAGGGTTCATTTGGAGTCTCTAAATCAATGATGATATGTTTGAGATATCTTTCTTTGTCAATCTTGACCATGTTTGTATGTACTTTTAATGACAACAAAAGGTGATCCCAGTCAGTAATAAAGTATCCATTTAATTTATTAGACCATTCTCGACTAAGTAGCAATCCATAGGCCTCCAGGATGTCTACTACGATTATGTTAATTACTTGAACAAATTTGGGGTGTGTAGCAACTCTGATCATGACATCTTTAAGTTCCCCAATGACCTTTACCTGAGTTCTATCTAGTTTTATAATGTGATTATCACTTTTGAGTGGGGTTGCATTCAATTTCTTGTAGATTGACAATGGCATGACATTTGAAGATGCCCCTGAATCGACTAGGCAATTATGTAGATTTCTGTTAAAAAACTCAAATGTCAGAAGGAAAGGAGGAACAAAAGGCCTTCCTCTTTTGTGTAAAGAACAAGAATTCACACTTAGATTATTTGTTAAATATGTAGGAGATGGGACCTCACTTCGATCAATTCTTGTCATCAGGGTATCTATTGATTTTAAGGCCTGTAATAGAAAATCCTTTTGTTGAGGGATCCTACACATGTCCATGACAGACACATTAGCCTTTATCTTCTTCAATTCTTCTACCACATTGTAGTCTAGTTTAAGAGCTTCCCATGTGTGTATATTTGAGGGGTTTCTTTGGGGAGAAAATAACAGTTTGGGGTGATCAGTCGCTCATTTCCCTCTAGATAATTGAGTAGTGGTGGGATTACTTTGGACAGGTTGAATTCAACCTCACATCTGTATAGATAGAAATTCAACGAGGTGTCCCTGCACTTCAACGACATCATTGATATGCATCAGGTGGTTGAAATCCCATAACAACATGGTTGTTTCTTCCAGTGGCTCTTGAATTTCTTGCTCGATGGAATTTATTTCCGAGCTACTGGGTGGTTTGATTAGAGAGCATTCATCTAGGAATCGATTGGCCATTAGATTCATAGCATGCACCCATTAATGGCAATCCCTTTCTGAATGGTTTTCTTGGTGATATGTGCAGAAAGAGTTAGATTCTATGTTCCCTAAGTCGACATTTAGTTTAGCTGGGGGAGGTTATATAGATTTGAAGGGTGGATTTCTTTTAAAAAAGGGTTTATAAGGTCTTTGATTTTGGTTTCCCTCCCCAACACTCCTTTTCATATCTACATTCTCGTTAGAGATTATTTTGATCATTCGCTGTAGGTTTTCTAGATCCCCTCCTTCTTTATCATGACCTTATTCTGTTTTTTTTCCCTGGGGTCTTGTTAAAAAAAGTCCTCTCTTAGGTAGAGGTTGGGTTTCCTTTTTTATTAATGAGATATGAACTTATTTTCACCCTTTCATTTGAAATTGAATCATTTTAGCTTCTTCAAAATTTTCGGCTAGAGTATGTTTGGAAGCCCCTTTTACGAACATGGAAATAGAAGCTAGGAGAGCATCAACATATACTTCAATTTGCAATTCTTGGGTAGGTTTATCCTCGGGTTGGAATTTGTTCAAAATGGTGGTGAACCTTTGGTTGAAATATTTAACCTTTTCTTTTGGACTCATAGTGGTGGTGAAAAGTTCAACCATTAAAGCTCCCGTGGTAGTTTCTTTGGCAAATTTGTCCAAGAAATCCTTTTGAAACTTTGTCGAGCTAGTTATGGAACCAACTGACAGGTTGAAATACCAAGTCGAGGATGAATTTTCAAAGGTATAAGGAAAAATGTCGCAGAATACATCTTTGTGTTGCACATTCATCAATATTATAGCTAATATGAACTTTTTAATATGGTCCTCAAGCAATCTAGAGGTTTCGGGGTCAAATTTAGGAAGTAATTTTTTTTGATGTCTGGGTAGGTTATGCACCCATCATGGGATTTCCAGAGCTTCTCTGGAAAACCATGGTTGATTTTATTGAGGTTTATTTCTCCCTTATCCATTGTTATCATTATTATCCTCCATGTCTTATGATTCAGAACCTTGGCGATCTGAGTTAGACCCTTCATCTTCAGATTCAAAATCGTCAGGTTCAGAGTAGTTACTAGCTAGTGTTTTGGGTATCAGATTAAGGGGTTTTTTGATCTCTGTGAGGGAAAAATTGATGCAGGCCCCCTCCCCTTCTGGGGTTCTGCGACCTCCCGGTCTAGGATATTTCTTTCTTCTGAGTCAGAACGACTCTTCAGGCTCCCGTTTGAATCCAACACAATTATAAACAAGCCCCTTTTTCTACTTAGGCTAAGATCCTGTGATACCCGCACTCTTTGTCTATGCGCTCTTCAATTTGCGGGTGCTAGCTCCTTTTCACTAGCCCCTTCCTACATATGACCCTGGGCTATGAACTTGCGTAAATGAATGATTGCGGGTGCGAGCAAGAGTGGTTTTAGACCAACCCGCTTTTCACCTCGCAATTCACCTCCAGCTGCCACATATCCCTTTGTTAAAATCGTGGTTGAAATTGCGGCCCGCTCAAGGAAAATTAACGTTCAAGCATGTCCTGGCCTTGCAATCCTTCTCTTCCATCGATCTCTCACTTTCGACGATGATCCGTGATCAACGAATTTTATTTATCCTCCCTTTCCTATCTTCTTTCCTCTTTCCATGCTCAATCCTAGATTTCCATGATCTTTCGACATGTATCTCCCTTCCAATCAATGACTATGGTCGATTCTGGATTTTCGGCCTTCGAGAGTTTTGACTCTCAACTTTCGCTTCCTCCATATGGAAATATTTCGGAGTAGAATATCTACTGCCACCTGTCTCATTGAATCTACGACCAGGATCCCCTCTGCGAATCCGACCTTCGGGAATCTAAAATCTCAAACTCTCATTTCTTCCAGAGAGATTTCTCCGAAATGGAAGATCGTCTTCCATGTGTCCTCCTCAATTGATGGGTTTTCTCCCACTTCAGTATGTTTTCCTCCTCAATCAAATCGATAGTCCTTTCGTTCCCTCCTCGATCAACGATCAATATCTTCTCTGGGTCTTTGAACCTTTTCCTCCTCTACTTTCCTTCGAAGATCTAGATCCGACGTCGTGTTTCCACCTTCACATCAAAGACTCTCATCGTTTCTGGGACTTTGGTCTTCGGGATTCTCAAATTTCAACAAACACAAATCTCAGAGGTGAATCCTTCCGGAGTGACGATTCCTCTGACACTTGTTATCCCTGATCCAACAGTTATCCAATGGAAAGAATCTCCATCCTCCACGTGTCCCTTCGCAGATCAATGATCCATGTGCCCCCTCTGGGATCAATGGCCCTGAATTCTTTGGGATTTGGTGCTTCGTAACTTTCCAGAATTCAAATTCTCAAAATCCTCGGAGTACGATCCTTTGAAGTTCACGATCTGGTGACACCTGTCCAACCCAGATCAACGAATATCATCTGCTTAAGATATTTCAAACTCTTCTCCTTAACATTGTCTCAGAGTGATTTCACCCAGATTTCATGATCTTTCATCATATGCCCTTTTGGATATGATGGTCCAGATTCTCTTCGGGTCCTCGGGTCTTCGACACTTCGACTATTAGGGCTTTTGGAGTTTCAAACTCTTATGCACTCATTTTTCCCAGAGTGCATTCACCCAAAACACACAATCTCTTGACGCATGTCTCCCCCTTGATCTGACGGCCTATATCCGCTTCGGGTCTTCGGGTTTCAGGAGTTTCAACTCCTCCGCACTCATTCCTCCCGGAGTGATTTCACTCGAAAACTCAGATATTTCACCACCTGTCACCTTGGATGATGGAAGGTCCTTGTTCTCTTCGGGACTTTGAGACTTTGATTAGTCCTCTCTCCTGTGCACACAAGGGTTAAGTCTTATGCACTTACCTCTGGATCCAACGGTTGCTGGTCCTCTGTGCTTAGATGCAATGGATTGGGTCTGTTCCTCTCCTCCGCGCTTCCTTTGTTCACTGGACGTAGATCTAACGGTCTATATTCTTCCCCACAACCGATCAGATGGTTGTTGTCCCTCCTCCTCCTAAGATTTCACCTTCTTTCGACTTGGAATATTTTGTGAGCGTTCAAAGGNGACGCATGTCTCCCCCTTGATCTGACGGCCTATATCCGCTTCGGGTCTTCGGGTTTCAGGAGTTTCAACTCCTCCGCACTCATTCCTCCCGGAGTGATTTCACTCGAAAACTCAGATATTTCACCACCTGTCACCTTGGATGATGGAAGTTCCTTGTTCTCTTCGGGACTTTGAGACTTTGATTAGTCCTCTCTCCTATGCACACAAGGGTTAAGTCTTATGCACTTACCTCTGGATCCAACGGTTGCTGGTCCTCTGTGCTTAGATGCAATGGATTGGGTCTGTTCCTCTCCTCTGCGCTTCCTTTGTTCACTGGACGTAGATCTAACGGTCTATATTCTTCCCCACAACCGATCAGATGGTTGTTGTCCCTCCTCCTCCTAATATTTCACCTTCTTTCGACTTGGAATATTTTGTGAGCGTTCAAAGGTTTCGGCCTTTGAACTTTTTCGTATGAACCCGCCTATCTGGGTATTTCTTGCACTCTTCTAACGCTATCTCTTCTGAGATTTCAGAATTAGAATAAGTCCGTCACCCACACACTTCTTGTGCTATCCCTTCTAAGATTTATCTCCTCAAATATTTCCATATCCCACGCACTCCTTGCATTTAATCAAACTCAGATCCGAAGGATTTCTTGAAAATAAATTCTTCTTGTCTTCATGGCATTCCTCCTGCTTAATGCACACCTTGCATAGCTCTACAGAGTGTTCAACAACTATGTGAGTATCTTCCTCTGATACTCTTCTCCTTGAAATCGACAAATATTTCTCTCTATTCACACTTGCACCTGCTCGATGCCCGCCTGACAGAGCTCTACAGAGTTCTCACTAACTCTGTTTCTCTCTGAACTCAACAAAGAGTTATTCCTGTGCACTCCTTGCACTTTTGCTAATGAAGGTTCAACGGTATCTCTCTTGAGCTTCTCTGAGGTTAACTCACCTCTGTCAATGCACTCCTTACGGACAATGTGCACTCCTTTCACTCATAACTCAAAGACGAGAAACAATTGAAACTTATACAATACTTCACTAGTTCATACATTCAAAACATGAATAACATATAAAAGCATAACAATGAACACAAATACATAAACACACCATATGCAGGAAAAACTGATTTTCTATTATCTTAGTGTGTCTATACATATGTTTACAAAAACTAGACTTCAACAGAGTCCCAGTTCTCTCAGGCTCTCCTAACCTAACTATATCCCGAGTTCTACTTCTACTATCAAAAATCTCTTGAGTTCCGCTTCTCCTATCTGACCTTTCTACAAAAATATCTCTCTGTATCCTCCTAAGTCTCCTAATGAAATCTGATACAAGATCTCTTTACAAAAGAGGGGCTCCACGAGCTTCTCCTCTCTCACCTAACCTTATCTATTACATTGAAGTTTTAATAAATGACCATCTAGTTTGAATTGAACCTAGAGCCATCAACCTATCATCCATTAAAGGCGACCTTAACTTCTACCTATACAAAGACATTGCTTAGTCTTCAATTGAACTTACAACATGAATCCTTATAGAATTATATTCCAAATTTAAGAATGGGAGGGTCGATGCCTCTCCCTCTTTGAAATGCGTGCTAATGTGCTAGAATACTGGCACGTTGTTGAGGTGGAGCGATGCTCCTGCATCATACTCCACTGCTGGGAAAATCATGAGCTACTTCTCATGAGATCCTCTTCTCTAGTGTTGAAATCCTTCTAGATCCAAAACTCTTCCTTGGAGTTGTCCTCTTGCTCCTCTCCAACTATGCTATTGTTGTTACTGCTACTTCTTATTTTGTTTCTTCCCTACTTATATGGCAGGCTCTTCTCTGCTCAACTTCCCTTTGTTGACTACTTCTGCTCACCTCAACATCACATTCCTGATCTCCTCTATCACTCTATCCAGCTGCTCCAGTGGCTGGTTCTCCTTCTGTAGTCTTCTCAGCTACAACTCTTCATCGATGGGTAGATCATCTTGATCCCCCATATCATTTTCTTTTCCTTTTGTGGAATTATCTATCCACTCTGTTGCAGGCTCCAGTTCTGAAGTCTCATCACTGAGCTGTTGCTTAGTTTTCTCCTCTGATAGATTATATTCTGTCAGCTCCTCTTGTGTTGGCATGTTGGCACAGGGGTAGACCCAGGGTTCAACACTACAACATCGCACCAACAGAAACGTAAGTACCAACCCTTTTGGCAACACTTGCGAAGCAGATGAAGTCTCACTTGAGGTAGAGGAAGGGGTGGTTGTAGGACTCAGGTGTCTAGAACCTTAGATGGGACACATATATGTGATTGTAATACTTAACAACACAATTAGCACCGACAATTCATCAATATTTAACCACTATCTACTCCGCAGATAAAACAGAGCATCACATCATTCATTCAGATCTGATGTATCTAAGCAGTTATCATAGAGAAGTAGGTTATATCTAACAGATTCAAGCACTAGCACATTCATATAAGTCAGATCTAACATCCATATACATCATTAGCACAAAGCATAAACATATCTATCTATCTATATCAAGGCACTTAGAAAGTAAAGACATAAACACATAAACACATTGCACAAAGAAGAGCAACACAACATATACGTGGTTCACCCGCACCCTGGGGCTACGTCCACCAACTCTTGTTCTTTATTATCTTTGTCCAGCTTCTTGTAGGCACATAGCATCAAATTCCTACTCCGCAGAAGATAAGATATCTGTGCGCACTCTGCCAGATCCTCCTTCTTCGAGCTAAGGTAAAGCATCAATCCTTCTTACAATTACTTGCACGTAGCTCTGCAAGTCTCACACAGTATGCACAAATCACTTACAATCCTTCAATAACTTAGATCTAACACTTAACCATTCATACTCACTACATTGCTTTAGCATCTATTTATACATACAAACTAGGCCTAAACATGGGTAAACCCAAGGGCCGACATCCCATACCCGTTACATAATACCAAATCCCAAAAAGGACACAAAAAGGGTTGATATCCCACGATATCTGCTTCATCTTGTGATCCTCCTTCGACAGGATGTTGAAGTCCCAAAATAGGTCAAAATTGATCAAGGATCTCCCAAAACTTGGTAACGGGCCAAAATGCCCCCAACACTCACCTGTGACTCATCCTGAGTCACTCTGATCTGGGTAGTTCTGCTTCGAAAACCTTGAGCTTGGCTTGAGCTGCTTCGACTTGTTGCTGTGCCTTGGCCTCCTGTTTAGCGAACTCTTGGATGACTGTGTCATTGACAGGTCCCTCCAGGCATTATTCAGCTGCAGTGACAACCTGCTCGATTTCTGCTCCTTGGCCTTCTACCTATGTGAACAATTGGTAAGCCTTATCTTGTATAGGTTGGAGCCTCTGAGTTACTTCCATAACTCGGCTCTTGATAGTGTGGATATGCTGCTAGGTGGTGCATTGTTCTTGGGATCGCTTCATTCTTTCCACAACTAACAGGGGATTCAACTGTGCCTATATCATTTCGGCTTGATACTTCACCTCTTGGAGCTGCGACTCTAGTGCATTCAGTTCTGGATTCTCAATGAGTTTCTCATAGGTCTGGGCACTTCGATCAGTAAGTTGCTTACATTCCATAGTAAGGGATTTTATTCTCTCAACTGCGCTTTGAGTAGTTGCTTCTCTTTGATCCCTTACATCCCATGGAGTCTTGGGCACTGCACAGAGCTCTAAGTCTGCTATGCGTTGCTGTAGCTGCTGAATAGCTTTTGCGAGCTACTCTACTTGCTGTGTGACTTGATCCCTTGCCTTTATTTCTATGACTATCATAGAGCGAAGTGATATGATGATCGCTTCTTTCACTTCGAGTTGCTCTGCGAGCAACTGTTCTTTTCCTTGCTGTATCTATGCTTTTTCTTTGTCGAAATTTGCTTGGAGAGAAATATTTTCCTGTTCTGCATCTCGATGCTCCTCTAAAAGTACTCCTTACACTTTCTTCAAGGCTTGGGTGTCCTTTTTTGTTTCTTCTTGTGCTCGTCGAAGGTGAGCTTCGACTGTATCAACTAGTCGGTGGAGTTGGGCTAGCTCATCTCGCAACTCCGTTTCTTCCGATGGCAGGGGTGCAGTGGAGACTGCGTAGCTAGACTGAAGGGCCTACTGTACCCCTCAGAGTTTGATTTCAATTCTATCATACATTTCCTCCTGATTCACTCCTTGTTTCTCTGCTATTTCCAGTGACGCGTCGTTCATGGCTGCTATGATGAAGTCAAAATCATTAGAGGTGAGGACATTCTACATCTTGGTCATGGTGGCTTTCGATTTCTTCCGAGTAAAAGGTTTCAGGGGGGGAACCTTACTCTTATTCAAGGGGTCAACCTCATCTCTGGGTGGTTTTACGTCGCTGGGATTCTATTCATCTTCTACTTCGTCAGCACCCCCTCGGTCATGTGACACTGAAGGAGTCTTTCCTGAGGTGTTGCTTAAGTTTTGGACCTCCTCAACTTCTTCTGTCTGCTAGTTCCAGGTGGATTCTGTTCTTTATGAGTGTCCTCTGGGCTATCAAGATCAGATATCACTCTGGGGTTGGTGGGGATAAGGAGGTCAATAGAACACTCCTTAGTGATTTCTTCAAGGTCTTCTTTTGTAAGCTTATAATATGACTGGAGCTACTCTTGATGTTCATCTGCTCGTGTTGTAATGTAGATGAAGTTCCGATCTGCTCCGAACTTCATTAGGGGTCAGAACCTTGGTAAGGTGTTCGGAGTCATGTAAGGCTCATCTTTGATGGATCTCTTTAGTTGGAGGTAATATGTATGAAACACAACATTCGACTGCCACTTTTTGTTCATATCAATTGAATACCACAAGTTAGCGAAATTCACGACAAGCAGTTCAAACGACTCGATGTCTGGGAAGGTCACTCCTTTCAGCATCTCCCAGGAAAGAAATGCAATGAGGACTAGGAGCCAGCTGAAATGAAATTCATAACCCTGATATTGTGGTTCTCGACAATATAATTCTAATTGGTTAACTAGGTACTTCGCCCAGTTCATCTGTAGGCCTTCCGCGCACTTCCCTGCGAGGTCAATGACAAAGCCGGTAACCTGCGTAGGTCGGTTCTTCCTTACTAAATTTCCAGCTATCAGTTGACATGCTAGGTGCACTGCACCACTCTGGATGGAAGATACCTTGTGGCCTCTTGGTCCCTTATCAATGTCTCCATATGTATCCTTGATCTTCTGTGCGAGTAAGCGATCTGCGACTTTTCCTGGATAAAAGTCCTGCGGGTCAAGTCATTTCATACTCAGTCCTGTGATCCTGTGGATCAGCGTTGGGTCAACTATAATGTGGCAGTATAGCCATAAGTAGCCGCCATGGTAACATGACAGTAGCAACTTGACACAGGCGCTGACTTCCTGGTGTCTTCCGAAGTGTGGGATCTTCATGACATTCAACAGGGTGGACTGCGTGAGTTTCATCGTCCACGACTGGGGGATTATCTTTGAATTCTTCCCCTTGGTTTTGGTTCGGTACTTGTATGGGGTGAGCATATCGTAGATCTTGTGATCTCTGAGGTTGAAGTCGCTGAAATTTAGTGCTGCGATCTTGTCCTGGTCTGCTCGAAATGTGCGTATCCCCTTCGGGAGGTACGCAATAACTATGGTGTATTCAAAATCTCTTGGTACACTATCATGATTCACTATACCAACTAGAGGCGGGATGTAATCGAGCAATATGTTTGGAATCAGTTTTGCATTTGCGAGGTCATCTTTATGCTTGGTTCTCTTTTCTGCTGATGGCCAGGATGGTTCAGCTCCACAAGCAATCGACGGAGAGGCTTGCACTATTCTCATCGATGAATCTTGTATACCTGTAGACATCGACATGACTCTTTTAGTCATGAGGTCGATCAGAACTTCTTCGAAAATTTTCTCTGCAGCCCTGAACTCATCCGACATACATGCTCGGGGTTGGAAATATTCGAGTTCGAGGAGTAACTTAGACATTGCAATAGGATATAGGGTAATAATGCAATGATCACTATGTAAAATCAATGAGTCTATGGGCTCAGATTCATGGTTAGAAAAAGTGTTCTAGGTGCATGGTGCAACGGGMTAAATAGATAACTTGGCAATGGATTGCTTGCAACGGTAGAGAAACCTTCATTAACTCTGTTCTGTCCATTATGGCACGGTCCAATGGTTTGGCGGCGAACCATAAATGCCTTTCTACCCATTCGGGGGCAGGGTTGGCCGAACGATTATATTGGTCCCAACAGTTACATTGCTTTGCCTTGGCGAAGTGCCATGTGACACTGTTCTGTTATCCCGATGAAGCTCTAATTTTGAAAATTTTCCTTCTGCGAAGTTCCCTCTGGAACCTTCTGTAACGTTTTCGATATTAGCTCTCTTCTTACTTAGATTTCTAGCCTTCTTTCCAGTGAACTTTGTCTCGGTATTCATTTTTCCATAATGATTCTTATCTGCGTTTGGCATAGTTACTTCGCGTTGTTGAGATTCTTTCCTAAGATTCGAGGGTGATACTTCTTCTTTATCTGGAAAAGGTACTTCAATCTTCTATGGGTCGTCTAGTGTTCTTACAACTTCAACATCCGGGTATCTGGTGTTAAATAAATTTGATCTGTTCTTATGTTCTTCAATCAAGTGTGCGATCCTTCTAGTCATGAAATATTTTAACTCTTGTTTCTTCTGCTCTAAAACTCCTTCTTCTTCTTGCCTTCTGACCTGATTTCTTTTAATCCAAGTTTTTCCTAGTAACATGGTAAATGGGGTGTTGTTCTCAATAAATTAATAATCTCAAAATCTTCCTTTGTCGAAGTTCCATTAGCATTCATAGATATCTGGGTGAGCTTTCCACATAGGTTTATCAACTTTCCTTTGAATAGTCCTATTCCTCCTAATGAAGGAGTCATAGCAGGCTTCCCTAAAAGTTCCCAAGTTCTTTCTGTCATGATATTCAACTGTGTTTCCTCATCTGGAACATAGTCAATGTCGAAGTCTCCTATTCTTGCTTCAAGGCATTCTTTTTCTTTGAACATCTCTGATAAGCTAACATGTTGATGGTCATTCAGGGTTTCTTTCACCTGTAGCAATACTTTCTTTGATTCTTTCTGGGGTTCTGCCATAATCGTAGTTTCTGGATATGCCTTAGGGTTTTCTTGTCTCATGTTCATTTCTTCAAGCTTAGCAATCATTCTAGGGAAATCCAATACTTCATGGTCCATATCTTTGCATCAAAGACAACTAGGTCTTCTCCCAGGGCATTCCTTAGCTAGATGTCCTGGTTTTCTACAACTATAACAGAGGGTTAATCCTCTATTTCTTTTAAATGATTCCCAACTCTTTCTATATTGTGCGCTAGGGTCATAGTAGCTAACTTGAAAACATTTCTTTCTAGGATCCTACATCCACTGGTTAGTCCAAACATTCTTTCTATGCATAGGTATAACATATCTTTCACTATTCTTATCAGATCAACACACATCAAACCTTATTTCATCTACCAGTGCCCTAGTTTTCAAGCTAGGAGAGAATCTATCAAACATACCTAGATCCATACTTTTTTTTTTTCCACTTATCTTACTTCTATAGAGCACAAAGCTTTCAGATCTAGAACTTTTCACTATTCTTACCTTTATCAGAGCACATAGCTTACATATCTTGCCTCTTTTAATAAAAAATTCTCACTTTTACCTTTCTTAGAGCACAAATCTTTCAAATCTTACATCTTTTCTTCTGATCAGACTTCTTTTCTTTAGCACAGAGCTTGACAGGTCAAGTATAATTTTGTGCACTAGGGAAACATATTTATGTACGGATCTTTCACAATTTTAGATCGGATCTTTGCACAAAGATTCTTCTTTCTCAGTTCCTAGCAATCACAGTTTCAGGTCCTGGCAACAGAACCATTTGTTGGCACAGGGGCAGACCCAGGGTTCAACACTACAACAACACACCAACAAAACCCTAACTACTGGCCCTTTTGGCAACACCTGCGAAGAAAATGAAGTCTCACCCGAGGTAGAGGTAGGGGTGGTTGCAGGACTGAGGTGTCTGCAACCTTAGCTGGGACACATATCTGTGATTATCATACTTAACATAGCACTTATCACTGACAATTCATCAATATTTAACCACTATCTACTCTGTAGATAAAACAGAGCATCACATCATTCATTCAGATCTGATGTATCTAAGTAGTTATCAAAGAGAAGTAGGTTAGATCTAACAGATTCAGGCACTAGAACATTCATATAAGTCATATCTAACATCCATATATATCATTAGCACAAAGAATAAAAAGATCTATCTATCTATATCAAGGCCCTTAGCAAGTAAATGCATAAACACATCAACACATTGCACAAAGTAGAGCAACACAACATATACGTGGTTCACCCCCACCTTGGGGATACGTCCACCAACTGTTCTTCTTCATTATCTTTGTCCAGCTTCTTACATGCACATAGCATCAAATTCCTACTCTACAGAAGACAGGAGATCTGCGTGCACTCTGCCAGATCCTCCATCTTCGAGCTAGGGTAAAGCACCAAGCCTTCTTACAATTACTTGCTCGTAGCTCTGCAAGTCTCACACAGTATGCACATAGCACTTACAATCCTTCAATCACATAGATCTAGCACTTAGCCATTCGTACTCACTACATTGATTTACAATCTATTTATACATACAAACTAGTCCTAAACATGGGTAAACCCATGGGATGACATCCCATACCTGTTACATAATCCCAAATCCCAAAAAGGACCCAAAAAGGGGCCGAGATCCCGCGATCTCTACTTCGTCTTGTGCTCCTCCTTCGACGGGCTGTGGAAGTCCCAAAATAGGTCAAACTTGACCAAGGATATCCAAAAAATTGGTCAAGGGCCAACATGGCATATCTCCAACTTCCTCCAACCGTTACTTTGGCTGGTATGCTCCTCCATCTTTTTCCAACTTGACCTGTCATATGTGCAAGCTTTGCACCATTACCCTTCTCTCTAGGGCTTCCAATTCCTCATATAGCTCAGCGAAATCCATGCTATCTGTTTCCTCTTTTGCTGCAGGCTTCAGTGTTGCAGTCATCTCCTATTCATCTTCCTCGCTAAAATTTTTGAGCCATTCTTTTGAATGATCATCTCCTTCTGTTGGGGTAGACATCAGTGTATGCTCCATTTCTTCCTCTTTGACAGTTTCTGCTAGTTGTCCTTATTTTTCTGCTGCTGCACCTTCATCATGTGCACTAGCCTCCAATTGGCTGTTTGGTATGAATGTGTTGATCCCTCCAATAATAATAATGCTCCTGTGATCCTCTTCTTTGATGGTGGAAGTATTTAACTTCTCATCATCTTCATTCACATGGTCTACAAATCCACATGAATCTTCACCTATCAACACTCCTTGCTGACATGAACCCACTTATGAGCTCTTGAGACTTTCAGACAATCTCATTTCTTTCTCCATGCCCACTTGGCAATTTGGGACTTCTCTTCTACCCACTTGGTAGTGTATGAGGTCAACCGATCCCATCTCATTGCCCAACTAGAAATTTTAACTTTCAACACTGATCCTCTGGCATCATACGAGACCTTCCACTGATATCTTCCTATTTCCCACCTGGTAACTTGAAAGTCCATTTCTTCCCATCTGATAGTTTATGAGATCTTCATATGATATCACCTCCTCCTCATCATTGAGGTGTCTCCCATTTTCTAGTTC
The DNA here is from genome assembly GCA_032191745.1 of Picea mariana. Taxonomy (NCBI): domain Eukaryota; kingdom Viridiplantae; phylum Streptophyta; class Pinopsida; order Pinales; family Pinaceae; genus Picea; species Picea mariana. The sequence continues at coordinate 262,850 of JASDQU010101605.1, read as the reverse complement.
ATAGATGTGAATATGTTCTTCCTTAGTGTCATTGAGGTTTTCTAATTCCCTCAGCCACCTTCTCAACTCTTGTTGCTTCTTTCTGGCCAACAAATTTTGAACAAGCCATTTTACGTTCATGTTCAGAGGACATTCGTACCTCCAGTGTACCTTTACCTCTTGCTGCATCCTCAATGCTAGTTGTTCCATCATTTCTCTTATCTCATTGAGCTCCAAATCCATCTCTGGATTGCATTTCTGCTTGCGGCCTTCTCTTCGACCATGCTCATGGCCTTCAGTAGCCATTTTCACCTTCTACTGGCCCTCCTGGAAAGACTATGGATTACTCTACATCCGAGAGCATCTCCATCTCCTTTACAACTCACCTGGATATCTAAATTTTTGCTGTACGCACATGAAAAAACCTTATCATAGAGCATCAATACCCTGCTTCTTTCACCTGCTGTCTATAGAAAAACTTTAATTGCTGATACCATTTGATGTCATCAGATTATTTCCTTTTACCGTCTCCCTGTTGTCTTTTGTCTGTAAACAAAATTCGACCTTCTTCTCTTTCTCTTTCGCTTGAAATCTATAGACAAAAATAAGCTCTGATACCACCTGGTATCAGAGTCTATCCTTTCTTTTCTCTCTGCTACAAAAATAAAAAAATCTGAGCTATGATACCACTTGATGCATCCCCCCTCCCTTCCTAGGGTTCTGCGACCTCCTTTTCTAAGATCTTTCTTTCTTCTGAGTCAGATCGACTCTTCGGGCTCCCGTTTGAACCCAAAATAATTATACACAAGCCCCTTTTTCTCCTTAGGCATAGGTCCTGTGATACCCCCACCCTCTGTCTGTGCACTCTAGGTGCTCTTCAATTTGTGGGTGCTAGCTCCTTTTCACTAGCCCCTTCCTACATATGCCCCTGAGATATGACCTTGTGTAAAAGCATGATTGTGGGTGAGGGAAAGAGTGGTTTTAGACCAACCCGCTTTTTGTCCCTGCAATGCACCTCCAGCTGCCACGTATCCATTTGTTAAAACCGTGGTTGAAATTGTGGCCCGTTCAAGGAAAATTAACGTCCGAGCATGTCCTGGCCCCACAATCCTTCTCGTCAGTCGATATCTCACTTTCGACGATGATCCGTGATCAACGAGTGTTATTTATCCTCCCGTTCCTCTCTTCTTTCCTCCTTCCATGATCGATCCTAGATCTCCATGATCTGTCGACACGTAGCTCCCTTCCAATCAACGGTTTTGGCTGATTCTGACTTTACGGCCTTTGGGAGTTTTGAATCTCAACTTTCTATTCCTCTGTATGGAAATATTACGGAGTAGAAGATCTACTGCCGCCTGTCTCCTTGAATATTTGGCCAGGATCCCCTCCACGAATCTAACCTTTGAGAATCTAAAATCTCAAACTTTCATTTCTTCCAGAGAGATTTCTCCAAAATGGAAGATCGTCTGCCACGCGTCCTCCTCAATCGATGACTCTGCTCCCGCTTCGGGACTTTGGCCTCCTCAACCAAATTGACGGTCCTTCCATTCCCTCCTCGATCAATGATCGATATATTCTTTGGGTCTTTGGACCTTTTCCTCCTCCTGTTTCCTCCGAAGATCTAGATCTGGCGCCACGTGTCCACCTTCACATCAATGACTCTCTTTTTTTCCGGGACTTCGGTCTTCAGGATTCTCAAAGTTCAACAAACACAAATCTCCGAGGTGAATCCTTCTGGAGTGTCGGATCATCTGACACTTTTCCTCCCCGGTCCAACAGTTATCCAACAGAATGAATCTCCATCCTCCACATGTCCCTTCGTATATCAATGATCCATGTGACCACTTTTGGATCAACGACCCTGAATGCTTTGGGCTTTGACACTTCAGAACTATTCGAAACTCAACTTCTCAAAAACCCTAAAGTACGATCCTCCGAAGTTCATGATCTAGTGAAACCTGTCCAACCCACATCAATGACTATCGTCCGCTTCGGTTTTTTCGAGCTCTGGTGATTTCAAACCCTTCTCCTTCGCGTACTCCCAGAGTGATTTCACCCAGAGTTCACAATCTTTTGCGATGTGCCCTTCTGGATCTGAAGGTCTAGATTCTCTTTGGGTCCTTGGGTCTTCGACGCTTCGACTATTCGGGCTTCATGAGTTTCAAAATCCTATGCACTCATTTATCCCAGAGTGCTTTCACTTGAAACACATGATCTCTTGATGCGTGTCTCCCCCTTGATCTGACAGTGTCTATCCACTTCCGGTCTTCGGGTTTCGACAGTTTTAACTCATGCGTACTCGTTCCTCCCATAGTGCTTTCACCCAAAAACTTAAACCTTTCACCACCTGTCACCCTGGATGATGGACGGTCCCTGTTCTCTTTGGGACTTTGGGACTTTGACAAGTCCACTCTCCTGCGCACAGAAGGGTTAAGTCTTGTGCACTTATCTCTAGATCCAACGGTTCTTGGTCCTCTGTGCTCAAATCCAATGGATTGGGTCTGTTCCTCTCCTCTGCGCTTCCTTCGTTCATTGGTCATATATCTAACTGTCTAGATTCTTCCCCACAACCGATCAAACGGTTTCTATTGCTCCTCCTCTTGAGCTTTCACCTTCTTTCGAATTGGAATATTTTGTGAGCGTTCAAAGGTTTCAGCCTTTGAAATTTCTTCTGTGAACCTGACTATTTGGGTCTCACTTGTGCTCTTCTAACACTATCTCTTATGATCTTTCGAACTTAGAATAAGTCCGTCACCCACACACTCCTTGCGCTATCCCTTCTGAGCTTGATCTCCTCGAATATTTCGATCTCCCACACACTCGCATTTCTGGGATTTAGTCAAACTCAGATCCGAAGGATTTCTTGAAAATAAATTCTTCTCGTCCTCCCGACATTCCTCCTGCCTAATGCACACCTTGCATAGCTCTACAGAGTGTTCAATAGCTCTGTGAGTATCTTCCCCTGATACTCTTCTCCCTGAACTCGACAAATATTTCTCTCTGTGCACACTTGCACCTGCTCGATGCCCGCCTGGCATAGCTCTACAGAGTTCTCACTAACTCTATTTCTCTCTAAACTCAACAAAGATTTCTTCTTGTGAACTCCCTGCACTTCTGTTGATGAAGGTTCAACGATATCTCACCTGAGCTTATCTGAGGTTAAATCACCTCTGTCAATGCACTCCTTGCGGACAATGTGCACTCCTTGCACTTGGAACTCAAAGATGAGAAACATTTGAAATTTATACAATACTTCACTAGTTCATACATTCAAAACATGAATGACATGTAAAAGCATAACAATGAACACATTTACATAAACACACCATATGCAGGAAAAATGGATTTTCTATTATCTCTGTGTGTCTATACAGATGTTTACAAAAATTGGACTTCAACAGAGTCCCAGTTCTCTCAGGTTCTCCTAACCTAACTCTATCCCAAGTTCTTCTTCTGCTATCATACCTCTCTCAAGTTCTGCTTCTCCTATCTGACCTTTCTACAAAAATATCTCTCTAAATCCTCCTAACTCTCCTAATGAAATTTGATACAAGATCTCTTAACAAAAGAGGGGCTCTGCAAGCTTGTCCCGTCTCACCTAACCTCATCTATTACATTGAAGTTTTCATAAATGGCCATCTAGTCTGAATTGAACCTAGAGCCATCAACTTGTCAGCCATTAAAGGTGACCTTAACTTCTGCATGTACAAAGACATGGCTTGGTATTCACTCGACCTTACAGCATGAATCCTTATAGAATTATATTTAAAATTTAAAAATGTGAGGGTCGGTGCCTCTGCCTCTCTGAAATGCGCGTTGATGTGCTGGAATGCTAGCGCGATGTTGAGGTGGAGCAATGCTCCTGCATAAAAAATATATCATGTCTTCTACCTTGTGAACAGATACCTGGTCATGGGTGTTAACAACTGGTTTTCTAATTTTTTTTCTTCGAAGAAGTAAAGGAACTAAAGGTAATGCTCCAATATGTCGGGCGTAAGCTCTAGTGATTCTTATGAACTTGTTTAACTCTTCGTGGGGAAGAGCATAAGGTATTTCAGTGTACATGTGTTCTTCCTCTTTGTGTTGAGGTGATTTAATTTTTTCAGTGGTACTCTCTGTATGTGGGTTGTCTTGAGAGCGATTAGCCATGCATGTGGGCTGTTTTGAATCTATAGGATTTGAAAAATATTTTCTTAGAAATATTTTTAGCCATGCATTCGTTCAGGCCCTCCTTCTAGCGCCAATTCTATTGAGGGTTCCAAGATCCCTTTAACTCAACACCATGAACAAAACCTGCTTAAGAGGACCAATTAGAATCGTAAGCATTTGATGAGTGGTAAGGTTCTACAGATTTATGATCTGGATGGAATTATCGATGGGCTTTAATCATGATTGACATATATGTATTTTCTATTAAGCCTTTCCTCAGGCTATGCAGTTCTCTTTTTTGGTTCTTTTCTAACGTTTATAACAAAAGAAATATAGAGCTTTAAACTAGATGCCAAAGAGAAGCTAACTATGTGTTGGGGGGAGGTTGGGTTGAAGGATAAACTTTATACATTATCATGCAGATGAAGAAGATCTAAACTACTTAAAACTAGAATTAATACCATTTTGATTAGTATACATTCAAAATTGTCTGAGATAACAGTTACATAAATAAAATATATACATGAAAAGACGTTAGCACAAGAAAACGTAATTTTCAATGCTCTATTATCAATCACAGGTTAACACAATCGATTTCTATTCATCAACTAGAATAAAAGAACTGTTGCAACATTATAAGATAACTTTAAATAACAGATGTTTGCACTCTATTCGTCGTTTGATGAGCAAAATGAGAGTACTTACATGCCCAGTTGGGCTCTGCTAGGCATGACAGCTGTATGGTAAAAGGTTAGAAAGAAAACAACAAAGCTATTAACAAGAATTAAACAAAAACTACATGAAACTATGAGCATATAAAAGAAATAAAAAAAACAAATAGAAATGGACCAATATCACCAATGTATAAGCTGATCTGATTGATGAAATCCAAAGATACACAATGGAGAAAGAGGACTTGGGTCCCTTCCCTCTCCAATGGAAGGCTCTTGAGGCCCTCAACTGATTGCTCTCCTTACAAAGAAAAGATGAATATGTGGGTGAAAGAACTCCAAGCTTGTCCACTCTAGTGAGAGGGGGAAAGCCTATGAAATGGTGTTGATTATGTCTATTGCCAAAGAATGAGTCTCTAGCAATCTCAACAACATAACAATACAAAGAATTCCTTGAAGAAATGGTGGTCATTCATGGCTTTTTATAGCCAAGCATTGGGTTATTATGCAACCTCTTTTGAATGTGAAGAGGGGCTCTTTAGGGCACATTTAGGTATTTGACCAGCCCCCCCATGCGGATTGAGCTCGGATTTGGTGTCAAATCAACTTGGGAGCCGATCCATTAGTGGTTGGGAGGCCGACCAGTTTAATAACTGCGTCGTTTAGCAGGCGCGCGGGTTTTTGGCCCAACAGCCGCGCGTCGTGCGTTGAAGCGCGCATTGTACGTTGCTATTACGCGCATATGCGCGCGCGCCCAGTTTTTGTAAAGCGCCTTCAAATTTTTGGTCATTTTGTATAGTTTTTGACCCTTTTGCAATGCTGTGGATTTAATCTTGTGCCATGAATGACTCTAGTCCTGTTTTGACGATGCAGAGTTCTTGTCGCCCTGTGCGGACGAAATTTCAGTGATAACAACAGATATAGTAACTCTTACTCAATACAACAACAAATAATGAATGCAAAGACAAAGATAATCCCCCTTGGTCCAATCACATTCATGCCTTAGATGAAAGAAGTGTATTTGGTTCTAAACAAAACTACTTAATTAAAATAACTTGCACATAAATAGTTCTCTTGCAAAATTTCAAAAAAAGTCTTTCTTTCCAAAACCATCGACCTTTATAACATACTAAACATGCCTATTTATCACATATGTGGAGGCACTCAACCATTGTGGAACTGAGGCTTAGCTCTACACATCGGCTGTAAAACAACTTATTAACTTAACTAAAACAAACTGCTGGAGTATGTTAATGAATACTCGAACTTGACTTAACAAAAAGGAGTTGTTCTTATCTAAAAAAAAAGGCCTCTTATTATGTCTGAATTTAAAAGAGTTTTGCAATTGAACAATTAAAAATTTCTACTAGCACTAAAGCTAGATTGATGCACATGCTGGGGTGAACCGAGATTTGGCAGGAAATGACTGGGAGTGACAGAACTACATTCTATATCGAGAATTGGCATGCAACATGCTATTGGAGGCCACTAGGAGATAGCTGGATGTTGGCAGTGCTTTTCTCCCACTTATGCCTTGAAGGAAAACATCAAGTCATCTGACGTTTTCCAGAGTCTTTGATATTTTTTCTACAGTCTGGACGTGCAGTTTCCCCAATTCTGGTTTGGCACCCCTTTTTAAACATTTCAAAATGTGCAATAAATGTGTGTGAGCCACTTTGTAAATCCGACGTTCGGGGTCTTTGGAGCGCAGAATATTCATATCTTTCGAAGGCGTAGACTCTCGAAGTCATTAACCACCACTTATTTCTAATTGACTCGAGGTTTATCCTTAAACATTTGGTGTTTCGAAAATTCAAAAATTCGGGGGTTTGGGAGCTGTGAATGCTGAGTTTGAAAATCTCCTGGAGTTATATTGATGTAGAGTGACATGGCAGTTCAGGACCCACTTCGGTTGTTTGAGGTTCCAACACTTCGGAGGTTCATAGAACTGTGCTTTCTTTGAGTTGAAAGTCCTGGGAGTGATAAACTCCTGGAGTGACGTGGTTGGCTGACATCATATCTCTGACATTTCATAAAAAGAAGGGTGACATGTGTCACTTGAAATAATACAGATGACAGACCCAAATATGCTTGAAATTAGTGCCACGTGTCATGATGGGAGAGTGCCACGCATCATTATAGAAGAGTGCCACACATCTCAACTGATGGACGCCATGCGTCTCTGGCTCTTCAAGGTTTGGGAGTTCTTGAATGAAAAGTATGGATACCTCCCCGAGGGCTGAACTCACGAAGTGATTAGCCAATGCTTATCACTAATTAACTCGAGATTAAGTCTTGTTTAACATTTAAATATTTCAGGACGTCAGGGTCTTCGGTGCTTCCGGGCTTCAGAGGTATGAATTTGATGTGAATTGAAATCCTCCGTACTGATAATATCCTAGAGATCACTTGTCAACATGACATCACTGTTGCTGATGTGTCTGCATGACAAAGAGTGACACGTGTCACCCAAAAATGGGCGGATGACGTAACCCAAATGACCTTAAATGAGTGCCACGTGTCAGCACTGATGGATGCCACATGGCTCCGATGTTTCGACATTCATGAGTTTTTGAGTGCTAAGTGTGGAGATCTCCCGGATGGCTAATATTGTGAAGTGATGTGATGATTCGACATTCGAGAGTTTTTGACAAAGATGAGCTCAGACGTTTCGGTATTCGAGAGTTTTTAAAAAAAATGAGCTTAGACATTTTGATATTTGGGAGTTGTGAAGTGAAGTTTGTGTAACTCTACAATTAAACCTTGTGCATTCCTGGAACCCGAATGTGAGAGAGATGTTGATCTAATCAGCCCGTTGGATCTTTATCGTTGAAAATTTACCCTCTCTGTTTTCAAAATTCATGCCTGAAAATGACTGCTCCGGTTTGTTGCGTTTTGTTCATGGGCATTCCCTGTGCATACAAAAAATTATTGGTCGACCTGTTGTGAGATCAATCCATGGAAAGCATGATGAGCAGTATTCCAAACCAAATCATGACATGTAATTATCCTTCAAGAAAATTAGAAAAAAAATGTGCAAAGACTCAATCAAGAAAGAAAACGATAGAAACCAAGTCATTTAGAGAGGGAAATTTACTCAACCAACCATAAGGGGAATTATTTTCAAGAAGGTGTAGGGAAAATGAGGTAGGAGGGGATGGGGTGAAAACTTAGGTCTCAACATCGGGGATAAGAAGAATCATGGATCGAACAGGGTTGTTGGTATCGGCAGGTAAAGGTTTGAACTAAAACCAAAAGTTCAGTGTCCAAGCAATCAATCGATAGTTAATGAGTGTATCGACGTCAACGGATTATCTTTGACATTATTTCGTTGGTGCCTCTAGGAAAAAGTTCTGATGCTGACCCAAAACTGCCCCATGGTGCCAACGTGGAGGTGCTGACATGGAAATATAGATATGACACGGGGGACATCAAAAGATGACGTGGATAATGCCTAAGCAATAAAAATTGTATACACATGGTGGGTGATTTGACTCTGGGGCGTGAGGAGCATTTCTTTTCAGCGTCGTGGATTTTCCTTTTGACAGAGGTTGACATTTTCTTTCCCCTCTTCGCAGATGCCGAAAATATATTGAGGATCGACGATTGTGGTTGCCTATGTCAACGGTTTAACTTTCTGTTTCATCGATGCCGATGGTATATTGATGATTTTTAGAAAAGGTTTTGAAGGCCAGAGTCAACGATCGAGGCACCCTTGCTCCCATTTCTCCGATGCCGATGGTGCATTGACGATTATCATTGTTATGTGGGCATTTTTCATCTCGTATTTCTCTGATACTGATGATATGTGCGTCGCTCAAATTTTTAGTTGCATACACTTAGTCTAAATTCCAATTTTACTTAGAGAAAAGGTCAATTTGTTCAATAATTCCAAACCAAACCGAATTTGATCGATGATAAAACATAATAACACATAAAACCCATTGATCCCTACAAAACTGAGTTAATTCAGAAAATACAAAGTGGTACCCAAAAGGAAAATTCACAAAATGTTTTAGGGTGTGTTGAGTGCTCATCATGTTCCAACATCTTATGTTTAATTTTCAACCATCAAAAACCTTAAACATCTAGGGTTTCCCCACATATTTTTTGGCCTAAAAAACAATTTTATTGGAACCTTTCCCTTGCTTGATTTTATTGGAACCTTTTAGGGTTGGACATATTTTCCTTTTGGGGCATTACAAGCTCTTAAATTTTCAAAATTAACAAGTTACTTGAAACCCTAGTTCCACCCCTTATTTTATCCCTAAATTCCACTCGGTTATAATATGTTCAAGGGGATGAATTGAGTTGTTTTTATAACTTGTTTTATGCTACAATTTATTTATCTTTATTACAATTTTTCTGACAACCTAGGGTAATTTTATATCTATATTATTTTGGGTACATTTTTTTTACTTAGTAATGACATAATAAACCCTTTAAAACAACCCTAGAATTGAACATCTTAAATCTGAAAATTTACCTTGAAGTGTCCACCTATTCTTTGGCTTGTATATCATAATAAATTAGTGGTAGTTTAGGTAGCTACATAGGAGACCTTAGACTTGATTGTGTCTTGCCTTAGGAACCCTAGATGCTACTAGGGAATCCTCCCTTGTTTTGGATCCGTCCTTCACTAAAACGAGGGGAGTTGTTTCCTAGGTGACAATGGTAACACCTAATGTTCCACTCATTTTGCACCTTGTGAAGGCTTTGCACTAGGTGCAATATTGTGTGTTAAGAATATTCTCTTACCAACATTCTTTCAAACTATAGCTACAATTTTTAAATTTATATTTGAGACATATACTTACGACATTATGGAATCATGCATTTCCAATATTGACAACTAATTTTGTTTTATTCATTCTAAATATTTCATTATGAAATTCACTATTTTTAATTTGGAATTTACTATCAAGTTTATCTAAAATTCACTTGCACTTTGAAATATCGACACAAACATTGATTCAAAAACCTCTTGACGTGACTCAAAAAAGGTTTTGATATGTACTCTACAGTTGAACTTTTCACCCAAAAATTTGTAATGTTGCCAAATTTACCGTAGTCATATGCATGTGGGGTTTGATCAATATTTTTAGATAGGACAATATTTTCTAGGTGGATTGTAAAGTAGTAGGTGAGACTAGTAGTTTATGTTTGCAAGAGGACTAAGCATGAGAACATCCACCCCACTGAGTTATTGCAACAATTATGTATTCCATAACACAAATGGAGTTCATCATGAGCCTTACTGGATTAATGGGAAGGGATTGTATATATGTGGTTGTTCATAGGGTAACAAAATATGCACATTTCATGTCTATGTCAATGGATTACAAGGTGCCATGGATCACTAATTTGTTGGTTCAAAATTTCTTTTTGGAAGTAGCTATTGCTTTGACAGAGACAAAGTTGACCCCTAGTAGCAACAACCATCTACAAAAAAGGGACCAAATAGAGATGGTGAACAAATGGTTGGAGGGGTATTTGAGGTTTTATGTACAACACTGGTGGTTGGGTTGGGTGTGATGGCTCTACATGGGTGAGTAGTGCTATAATACCACACATCATGTCTATTGGTTGCACTGCAAAATAGATTATGACATCCATCCCACATGTCCTTCTATAAAAGTGGCATAAACATATGTTGGCCCAATTTAATATGTTATACAAAACTAAAATATAGTAATAATAAATCTAACATGAGATATAATATAAAAATAACACTATAAGAGTGAAATCATATCAACTATTGGAAAAAGAGAAATCTAAGGAAACTATGTTTGGCACGATCCCTAACTGCTTTTTATCAATGCATAGTATCAACGATGCACTACATGATACCAAACACTAATATATATGTGTGTGTTAAAGTAAATGTTAGAATAATAGTGGTCAATTAGACATTAGACATAGGCATTAATAAATTCATTTTCACATTAATTTATATTACACTGTTATATTTCATTTCACTTTAGTGTATATCTTAGTCTATCCCACATTCATAAAGTGGATTGATTCAACTAGTATGTAACCCTTTATAATAATGCTTTCACTTCTCATTTTATCAATGCAATACATACAAATCTCTTGATTTATCTTCATTTTATTTATGTGTTTGATTTCCATTTATCGTTGTTGAGGAAAAGGTATGAAGAACCTCACTCCAACATTTTTGAATCTTACTTGGCTAGGGTAAGATAGTTGGGATGATCGCCCATGGTTTATAGCCTTAGACAAAGTTATCAATTGATTCTCAAGTAATAAGTACAAGGAACCAATGTTGTTTTTTTTTTTTTATAATTAAACTGTGCAAAAGAAGAAAGTAAAATTATATATGTACTATGTTTTGAGGATTAAAGAACAAATGAATTACTAATCTAATGTTAGAATAATAAGTGTGCTCGTTTCACCATAAACAATATAATAATGTTATCACCCAACCATAGGCACAAAGGCCACCCTCGACCACCTTAACCTTGACAGAGAGAATAATTCTAGAAGCAAACCCTAGAACTGATAACCAATCAAGGTAGCGTACCTCTCTCTAGAAATATCGTACCAGGTAGAAAGTACGAACCATAACCAAAGAGAAATTCCAAGCCAAAACCAAAATTCCAGTTGTAGCAGCTGCAACTGTAGCTCCTCTCTAGACTTGCACACCACTGGTCTTATGCACTTGTGAGAGTGTGTCAAATGATCCTAGAACCCTCTCATTTATAGTCCTCCAAGTGACCTAATTGGGTCGACTTCTAATTCTGGAGGCCTATAAATGAGAGGGTTCTAGGATCATTTGNCGACTTCTAATTCTGGAGGCTAATAAATCAATAATAAATATTCTCTTGAGCTGACTTGTCTCCTAGGGTTATTATCCAACATTTTAGGGTTTCTCTTGCTTCTCGAAATATTCTAGTCTCTTCATGGTTACATGTAGAGGTTGATACCTCCCACAACTACCATAATATCAACACTCCCTCCTAGCTAGAGAGGTATTAAAGGAAATGATATTGAGCACAAAAAAACCATTCAACCAATAACATCATCATAGCCACATAAACTATCTCATGGTAAAATCATGAGCACCATCATCACTATCAATATCATCTGATAGCATCAACTGCATCATATCTTCGAAGCCATACTCCATCAGAGCAATCATGAATGATGTTGAATAAGTCACTCACTCCACAAAGAGATACACAAATCATTCTTCTAATCTGGACATATGTACTAGAAGAATAATTGTTCCAACATATGCTGAAATCCACGTCATGGGATACAAGGACTATTCTTCTAATCCAGATATACATCCTAGAAGAATGACTATCCTGGACCATTTTCCATAGGGAGAATGTCTGTCCATCAACATACTGACTATACATCTAGCTGGTAATCATCTCCAACACTAGTGATAGTTTCCATGGCAATCAAAACAATGCCATCCAATAGATCACAACTATGTCTATCCATAGTAGTACACAACTACTATCCAGTGGTACACAACCACTCCTAGTAGCACATAGATACTAACCAATGACACATATTCACTATCAATGGATCACATCCACCACAGTAGAAAACAAATATTGTCTAGAGACATACAGTCTCCACAACAATCACATCATCTGATATCAACCTGCATAAAACAATATCATGATATAAATTGAGTCATCTGGGCCATTATTCCACTCACATCTGTGAGATCTGGAAGAAAATCTTCCCTTAGAAGATAAAACATCAGCCATGGAATATTTGGACTATTCTTTCCAAGCATAGAAGAACAATTGTCCCTGATTTCTCAGCCTAGACCATTCCTCTGACACTAATCAGAGTGCAACTGGGAGAGAATGAGTCTTCCCTAGGGAATGCCTGTCCCTAATTTTTGAACCTGGACCATTCCTCCAACACTAATCACAGTGAAACTTGGAGAGAATGAGTCTACCCTAGGGAATGAATGTCCAGACCATTTCCTATGGAAATGACTATCCAGTACCAACCTCCAAAATAGAACATTCTTCAAAACTTCTCACAACTGTGAACTTCGAAAGAATGACTGTCCGACGAGGCAGACCATTCTACTTGACCACTACTCAGAGTGACTTCTAAGAAGAATGATTGTTCTAGAACATCCCCCCACATTGTCCACAAGGGGAATCACTATCTATGGTACATCAGTAATATATCAGACCATTTTCATTACAAAAATGATTGTATGATCTGGACCATTTTTCGAACTAGAAAACGCCTGTCCGTTAGAAATCTTGAACCACTTTTTGAACTGGAAAGGAACTGCCCATCCTAGACCATTTTCTGAATTGGAAAATGTCTGTCCATAAATCGATAACATATCGGTGCTCCCTCCCAACTTGGGAGTAATCACTTCCTTTTCCAATAAGGAAGTCATCTCCATGAGCCCCATTTTGTCTCTTAAGTATGAAAAATTTTCATCTTGGACAAAGGATTTACGAAACTATCTGCTATCTGCTCAACTATGGAGATATACTGAAGAACCAATTCTCTCTTCTGGACTTTATCACAAAGAATATAATGCTTGATATCAATGTACTTCGGCTAGTCATGGAACACTGGTTTCTATGAAAGATTCACATAGCTCTGATCATTACAATATATCATGGTCGAATTCATCACCCGATCAAACGGTCCAAAAGTCAATTTATTGCTTATGTACAAGCATCACAAGATGCAATATACTTTTCTTCTATAGTGTTGATTGCAACATAATTTTGTTTTCTGCTATCTCATGACATCGTGGAAAAGATCAAACTGAAACATATCCAAGTAGCACTTCTTCTGTCATTTGCACTCCCTTCCCAATCTAAATCGATGAATTCATGCAGATGTATATCATAAATCAAACATCCCACAAGGAAAATATCCAGCTGAGTATTCTCCAAATACATTAATGAGCCAATAAATTTTCGATACAGAGATGAGTCTACTGGATTAGAGTCTCTCAAATTGTTCAGATCTATCATCATGAGAGTTTTCCATGGATTAACAATCCATCATCCCAGACTTCTGAGTAACCATTCTGATACACTATCTCTGTCATAGAAAGTTTTCACCACGCTTTTGCTATATATGTGATACTTTGCATCAAGTTGCTTGAATCTATACAAGGTATTCTTATATATGCATACACGGGTCTCTTTATGATATAAGATTCTTTCTCAATTTGCTTTATTGGGAAGAACAATGTTTTACATGCAAATTTCAATCCATGGATACCGCAAGAGGTATATTTGGTTTAATGGAACAAGCTATCGTCATATTCTTTTCCCTTTCTCTATAAGAACCTGAATCTCGTAATGCTTCCATTCATAAGTCTTTTTCACATTTTCTTACATCATAAATTCCATTTATTCTGATTAATTCCATTTATTCTGATTAATTTCTTCTAGATGGTAGTCTTATGATTCTTGGTATAATAACTGGTTGTTTTGACTTTTCTTTCTTTCTTTGAATCTTCATGTTCTTCCTCATGTTCCTATTTAGCCTTTGGGTCCATGGAGTCATATATTGATTCCATGCCCTTCCTTCTTGAAGATTCCAACTTCTTCCTTTCATCACAAGACCATGAATGTAGATAGACAACCAAGGATACTTAAGACTTCGTTTCGAAGAAGACTTCTTCTAGAGTCAAACTGAACACATGCTGCTTATCATGGCTGCTACTTTCAATGGGGAACATGAAAATATACTTCATAATATTTCATGGATTCTTCAATGGATCATATAATTTAGGATTAGCTCCCTCCTAATCCTATATTCATGCATAAATGCATGCTCTTCTTTTGGAATTATGTAATCAACTCCCTCCATCTAAGAGAGTCCATGCTTCCATTTGCATCCTTATTGCCTTCTGCAAAGTGTCACAAGTCTTATTCTAATTTCCTCTTGATTATTGACTTCTTTCTAATTTGACTCCTTCTGGATCTCTTCAAGTTTGATTATGATTTCGACCTATTTTGCAGTTGTTACTTATATGACAGATTCCTCAAGATTTTGTCAACGTACTTCATCTTTTTGTAGTCATCGTAATAGCAATCCTTATCTTGTTATTCTTCCATAGGTATTGTTTCACTGACCACATTTTTCCTCTAAGAAATAGATATGCATGATATGTACAAGAACTATGGAAACATGGTATGTACAAGAACTAAGTTATAGAAGAATATTGTTACCTTGACTAGAAGAATAAGTTTGTTTTATCGTTCTTGGCTTTATTTGAGGGTTCCCTTTCTCCGAAACCCGTTTCTTTGTTTGTTTACTTCCTTTAACTCAGGACAATGGTTCCTGTAGTGACCATATTTTTGACAGTTGAAGCATTATATCCTTTTCTTGAGTTCATGCTTGTGACAAATGCATCCCATGTCTTGGGAAGTCCATTGAGTACTATATTTACCAGTACCTTTTTCTGAAATGATTTCTTCAATAGCTTGTAGTTGATCTCTTAACTGAGAGATATTCTCACAGAGTATGATGTTATGCTATCATCATCATTCATTTTCATGTCACATAGATCATTCTTTAGACTTATTACTTGTCCAATGTTTTTGATTGAGAATAAGTTAGTTAGGGCATCATAAATCTTCTTAGACGAGTCAAGATGAGAGATGTAGGGTATCAAGTGGTCTTTTACAGATTCCACTATGATACTCATAGTGTTGATGTCATTTTCCTGGAGCTTCTCCATAACTGCAACGTTTTGAGGTTCCTTCTCTTTTCTCGCTTCAAATTGAGGTTCCATGATCTTGCCTTTCACGATATCCAAGAATTTATTCTTGGCAAGGATGAGGTCAATCCTTGTCTTCCATGCTTTGAAGTTAGAATCCCCTTCTAACTCATTTTCTGACTAAGTCATGACTGCTTTGAATTTGACTTGGTCAACCTTTGACTTTAACCAAAAAATCAAACTTGATGTCTTGGCTTACTAAGAGTACCAAGAGGTGTGCTTAGCTAGGGCGCACTAGGCTATCCAGGAACTAGGTCAATCTCTTCACCTAAGGTGCCTAAACAAGAGGGTTAGGGTTTCGTTGCTGCAACAAAAATTTGACTGCAACTGCAACTATAACTGAGCAAATCCTCCCAATCTATCTTCCAACGGTTAAAATGTCTGAATATAGTGTGGGCCTATAACCTGTTAAAATAATAGGTGTGCTATTTTCAAACTACCTTTAGTTAAGTCATAAATGACTTAATATTAGTTAGGGAAAAATATTAAATAATCATAATAATAGATAAAGGGTAAATAAATAATAACTAATAGGTGGGACCCCTAATTCCTTTAAATCTTTTGTAAGTTTTGATTTCCTCCTTGTCACTCCATAATTTAATTAAATAATAAATCACGCCACCTCATAAATATACACATAAGCAATCACTTTGAACAACCCCGTTTGTCTCCCAAAATTATCCATATATATATCAAATAAATAAAATGTATTTTCCACTACAAAAAGAAAATATTAACCAGATATCCAAAAATGAAGACATAATATCATGTTGTCCAAAAATGGGAACATGGTGTCATATTGTCTATAGGAGATCAGAATATAAATATATTTTCCACCATATAAATGATCAAAAACCATATTTACTGTGAGAAACAATCTACTTCTTGTTGTAGGGATTTTGCACCGTACAAGAGCTGAGCTCCCTTAGGTTCTATCAACACCTAAGACGTGAATAGAGACATAAACTAAGGATGTTCCTAGATCTGATTCATAAATTAAAACAACCAAAGAAGACGAAAACCTCCCAAAGATCAAAGAAATCATGCATGGATTGACAACAGATCTAATAGTATATCATAACATATAATTATACTAATTATCTTCCAATAAAATTATATGAACAATTAGATAGAGGGAAACATCCAATATGTCTTCTATTAATCAAAGAAGTAATATTACAACTTACAAATGTAGACTAAAGAGATGGCCTCCTTCCAAACTCCTCGCCCAAGTCTTGCAACCAAATCACCCGAGTAACTTTGCTAGCTCTTTCCTCCTGTCTTCCCATGGGAAATGGATTGGTTCTTATAGGTATTTCAGGATAAGGCCATATATTTATTAGGATAATATTCTCGAGCTCATAATGGAAGCCTTCTCGAGGCTAAAACTTGAGAAATCAGTGGGAGGTCTTATCCATCGAAACCAAATCCAAAAATAAGAGCTTCTAGACTTGGTGGCAAATAACTCTATAACAGATGCCCCCTAAAGTGTGAGGTTAGAAGAGGTGTCTTATGGCTGAAACACTTTATAAATCAAGTCACAGAGCATTGGGCAAAGAAGCTTGGAGAAGAGCATCGACAGTCCTGCAAAAATGATCCCCGAGGTGAACATACCCATGCTCAGAAAGAAATACAAGAGCATAGTCGCCATAAATACACTGTGGATCCATGCATAACATAAGTGATGGGATGGTGGCCATAACATAATACACCATGGATCTATGTCACATCCCTAATATGGTCGCCAATCTATTGTAGGGATTTTTCACCCTGCAGGAGCTGAGCTCCCTTACGTTCTACGAACACCTAAGACAAGAATAGAGACATAAACTAAGGATGTTCCTAGATCTGATTCATACATGAAAACAACCAAAGAAGATGAAAACCTCCCAAATATCAAACAAATCATGCATGGATTGACAACAGATCTAATAGTATATCATAACACATAATTATATTAATTCGCTACCAATGAATACATAAACTTATATGAACAATTAGATAGAGGGAAACATCCAGTATGTCTTCTCTTAATCAAAGAAGCAATATTACAACTTACATATGTAGACTGAATATATGGCCTCCTTCCAAGCTCCTTGCCCAAGTCTTGCAACCAAATTACCAGAGTAACTTTGCTAGCTCTTTCCTCCTCTCTTCCCATGGGAAATGGCTTGGTTATTATAGGGCTTTAGGGATAAGGCCATATAATTATTAGCATAAGATTCTTGCGCTCATAATGGAAGCCTTCTCAAGGATAAACCCTGAGATATGAATGGGAGGTCTTATCCATTGAAACCAAATAAAAAAATAGGAGCTTCTAGACTTGGTGGAAAATAACTCTATAACACTTCTTCTCACTATTTGCTTCCTTTTATACTTTGTTTGTTGAGTTGGCCTTCTCATAGTGTGGATGATTGGATTATTGAGGGTGAACTTCACTGAAGGCTCATGAGTGTTCATCAGCTTGGCGAGCATGGGAAGTGATTGTCTGAGAGGAATCATCAAATGACTTAGCATGAGTGACCACTTTTTTGTCTTTTCTTGACTTAAGATCAAGGATGGCTATTTTGAGTCTCTTGTTTGCATGTGAATATTGAATAGGGGATGCAATGTGGGAAATCTGCTAGGCATGTTGGTTGATTGGAGGTATAGGTGGAAATGGCAATGAAACTGTGGGAAAACCATCATGATGGACTACATGAGGATGAACAATATCCTACCAACCATCATTGATAGGAACTTCTGGTTGGAGGCACACATGAGTTGGAACATGAAAATTAGAAAGACTTGGGAGAGGTTGATAAGAATGAATTTCTGGTTGAGGATTTGGTTGGAACACTCCTTGGCCCACTAATTTAAATAAATAGACTTGAAATAGATGATTCAATTCTTCAGGATCAACATCAAAATGTATGGAGAATCTAGGTCTCCTGTTACTTCTCTGCCAAAATTTTTTTTTGCCTCTGTCTCTACCTCTGTCATGGCTTCCTCTACTGAAGAAACTCATTGTCTAAAAAAAAGCTTAGATCAATATATGAAACACGAAATACTAATCAACCATCAAATTACTTTGCCTAAAGATAAATTTAAAACATTGGCTCTTATCAGTTCACACAAAAGCATGCATGCAATCTGATGCTGATGCATGCTCCCTCCACAACCCGCAGGTCGAAAGGTCCACGTCAACACATGATATTTCCTTTACCACTGGCCCGAAGAACTCTAAAATGGCTCTTCTATTTCCCTATTGGGAAATCTGCACCCACATCAAACTCTCACGGGATCCCCTCTTTGCACTTGGGAGATAAGACTTCGCACCTTCACGAATCCGGTGGTAAAGCGTTGGTCTCTTGAATGCCCGAAACCTGAAACAATCAACGCTGACCTTTTCCCTTTCCTTTTAAGGATTTTCCTTATCATGATTTCAGCGGTCGCGGTGTCGAGTAACTTGTTCCCGTGATTCCCGAAACCCGATTTTCAGAAATTCCGACGCGCCCACAAAGTTGAACTTTTAACGCCCCTTTACTCCAATGGGACTTCGGACTTCGCGATATCGCGAATCCTGATGCAAAGAATTTGAAACTTCACTCCACAAAACTCCAAAGCAGTCAATGGAGTTTGACTCCATGTCAATAGTGTGCCACCTGGCCACTCGCTGACTCCTCCGTGGCCCACACTAATCCTCGTAGCTTTTTGGGGCTTCGAGTTTCGTGATTTCGCGATTTCCGTTGCAAAGTTTACGGGACTTCAATCCACGAAAACCTGATACAAGTATCCACATGTAAATCCAACGACCCTTATGGCTTGAATCTATAGTCCTACTCCTCTTGAGCTTAGAACCTTTCAGAATACTTGCGGTGACTCCCTTGCCCTCCGTGAGATCTGACGGCTCATGGAAATTCATGAATTCTCTACAGAGAATTCCGACCATCTGTCTCTTCCTCTGAGAGGTTGTCCTCCTACGGTCTGATGTTGCTACACTTTCTTACAAACTTTCGAGGTACTTGGTCTCCTTTCCTGCCTTCAATGACCTTTGAAGACTTCAAATCCTTTTGAATTTTCTCCAACTTCGAGTCCTTCAGAAAACTCTTGTGCACACTCCTTGCGGCGACCTTCAGATACTTTCAAGTTCTTAATCTCTTCAACTCCGCGCACACCTGCAGTAGCAGTCTCTAAATTCTTTGCTCGGGCTCGTAACCCTGAGACTTCACTCAGCCTGCGAACTCCTTGCACGACTCCTATGCCTGTCTGCACCTCTATGGAAATGAGAACAAAAGCTATCTCTCCTGAGCTTTCAGAGACAAACCTCTGAACCTTTTGTCAATGCACTCCTTGCGGACACTTCAACTGCACTCCTTGCAGGAACTTTGGCTCAGGTAGAGAAACAATTGAAACTCATTCCATTACCCTTTCCTCTCAGATTTCAAACATTCAACAAGAAATCATTCATACATAGCATAAAAGAAATTGCATGAAAGAAAGAGTAAAACATTCAGGAGCATAACATTCAAAGATGCATACACAGAGAATATATGAACACCATGAGTCTGAATCACAGTTTTCTTTGTATTAATTCAGAACTTCTGTACATGGAGTCTGCTACACATCTCTTTGCTTCTCTTCTATGCTCTTCTTTAATAATGCTTCCTATGTTACAATACACAATGAGGGTGTCTATATCACGTTTCCCTCTTGCGCTCTAAAACTGTCCAATCTAAAATTAAATTCTATCTACCTTACATAAACTACCATAAATGCCTTTCATCTACAAAGGACGAGAGAAATTCTCTCAAGGTCCATTTACATTATACAAGTACACTCCTTAATTATCTTATTTAAGAAGGCACATCAATTTCAAGGTAATTTCAAAATTTGCGCTGGCGCTTGTCTAGCTGTCTTTTGCTTCCGCGCTGGCTCACTTTGAGATGCTCCTGCATCATACTCTCTGGCTTGAAAAATTTTCATGGGATCCATTCCATGAGCTCACATATGGTGTGTCCATGCCTCTGGATCTCCGCTTCGTTCTCCCAGCTGGCATCTTCAACTGGATGGCCCTTCCACTTGACCAAATATTCAAAGTATTCTTTCCACCTGGTCTTCTTTCTCACTCTTTTGCCCAGTATGCACTGCATCTACGGCTTATCTGCAACTGACATCTATTTCATCCACTGGATCACTGGCTTCTCATTTCCTATCCCTGCTTCCTCAGCCTTATATGGGTACAAATATGAGATATTGAATATTAGAGAAATTCTGATCCCATCGGGTAATTCAATCTCGTAAGCATTTGCCCCAATTTTCTTCAAGACCCTACATGGTCCAATTTTCTTCATCTTCAATTTATTATATGTTCCTCTCGGGAAACTTTCCTTTCTCAAATGTGCCAGAACCAAATCACCAAACTCAAACTGAAGTTGTCTTCTATGCTAGTCTACTCTGCACTTATATTTCTGGCTCGAACTCTGCAGTCGCTCTTTCACCTGGATGTGAAGTTCCTTCATCGCCTCTGCGAATTCTTCTGCACTAGCACTCCTAGTTTCAATCTGTTCTGAATCCCTTAATTCAGAAATTCCTCTCGGCTGCATGCCATAGACAATCTGAAATAGACTCTGCCCTATGCTCCTGTTAACTGAGTCATTATAAGCAAACTCTGCCTGTGGTAATATGTGGTCCCACTGGCTATGGTGTTCTATCACCAGGCTTCTCATCAAGTCTCCCAGACTTCTGTTCACTACTTCTATCTGTCCATTTGTCTAAGGATGATAAGCTGAACTAAATGACAAGTTGGTTCCCAGCTTCTTCCATAAGGTCTTCCAAAATTTCCCTATGAACTTTGTATCTTGATTTGAAACTATACTCCTTGGTAATCCATGAAGTCAAATGACTTCTTTGAAAAACAGATTCACAATGTGAGTCACGTCACTGGTTTTCTGACATGAGATGAAGTGTGCCATCTTGGAAAATCTATCCACCACCACAAAGATTGAATCAAATCCTCTTTGCGTTCTTGGCAACCCCAATACAAAATCCATGCTGATTGCATCCCACGACCTTTCTGGTATGGGTAATGGTTGATAAAACCCCGCATTCTGTCTTCTTCCCTTCAAATGCTGGCAAATTCTGCATCTGTCCACGAATATCTTGACGTCTGCTCACATTCCCGGCCAAAAATATGACTCATTCAACTTTGCGAACGTCTTGTTGTGACCAAAGTGCCCTGCTAATCCTCCACTGTGTTTCTCCTTCAGCAAATTCTCCCTCATGGAGCATTTCAGAATACACAGTTGACTACCCTTAAACAATAATCCTTCCTGGGTCATGTATTCGGTCCATTGGCTTCTATCCCTGAGAATTGGATTCTCAGTTGCTTCATACACCTCTTTAAAATCCTGATCATCTGCGTACATGTCCCTAAGATCATCAAAACCCAACGTTTTGACTTTGAACTCCTGCAATAGCAAACACTTCCTTCTCAAAGCATCAACAACTTTGTTAGCAGTACCAGAAATATGTTTAATCACAAAAGTGAAATTTTGCATGTATTCCACCCATTTGACATGTCTCTGATTCAAATTTTCCTGTTGAGTCACAAACTGCAATGCATGATTGTCACTGTATAAGACAAAATCCTTCGGGGTCAAGTAACGTCTTCATTTTTTCAATGCCTGTATGATAACATAAAAATCCTTATCATAAGTGGAGTATTTCACTTTCGCTTCATTCAGCTTCTCGTTGAAGTATGCTATCGGCCTGTCTTCCTGACTCAAGACTGCCCCTATTGCGAATCCACTTGCATCTCATTTCACTTGAAATGTCTTTTGGAAATCCGACAGCACCAAAATTGGTTGTTCCATGATCTTCCTCTTCAACAGATTAAAACTCTTCTCAGCCTCTTCAGTCCAGTGAAAAGACTTGTGTCTTTTCTTCACTGTATCCATCATCGCTACGCTAATTCCATTGAAATTCCTGATGAACTTTCGGTAGAAACTAGCAAATCCGTGAAAACTTTTCACCTCAAAGATATTCTTCGGTGATGGCCAATTCTTGATTACCTCCACCTTATCTAGATCCATCCTCAACTCATCTGCAGAAATAACAAATCCCAAGTAAATGAGCTCTGTCTTCATGAATGAGTATTTCTTCATATTTATCAACAACTTCTCCTGCTGTAACCTCTGCATCACTGTAGCCAAATGCTTCAGATGCTCTGCCACTGTTTTACTGAAAACTAGTATGTCATCTAAATACAGAATGAAAAATTTTCCGATGAACTCCCTCAGGACTTCGTTCATCAACCTCATGAAGGTACTTGGCACATTTGTTAATCCAAATGACATAACAAGCCATTCATACAACCCTTCATTTGTTTTGAATGCTATCTTCCATTCATCACCTTCTCTCATGCGGATTTGATGATAACCGCTTTTCAAATCAATCTTTGAAAAATACTTCGCTCCACTCAAGCAATCCATCAGATCATCCATCCTTGACAATGGAAATATGTACCTGATGGTTATCTTGTTAATCACCCTCGAGTTAGTACACATCCTCCAGCCTCCGTCTTTCTTCGGACTGAGTACTTTTGGAACAACACATGGACTCAATCTTTCTCTGACCAAACCTTGTCCAACAACTCCCGGACTTGTCTTTTGACTTCTTCATTCTCTTGCGGCATCAATCTGTACGCGGATTTGTTTGGAAAACTGGTTCCTGGTATGAGATCAATATGATGGCTCACACTTCTAATCAGTGGCAATGAACAAGGTAATTCGTCCACTACTATATCAGCGAACTCTTCCAGCAGTTCCTGAATTTCTTCTGGTAAATCATCCATCCTTGTGCTGGTCAAAACAATCTTCGATTTCCTGACCACAATGAACTGTGGTTCTTCTTTCTTCTTAACCTCTATAAGAAGTTCCTTCCCACTCATGAGAAGTACAATGTTGCTTACTTCCGATTTCACCTCCTTATCCTTGATTGGATGCAACATGTGAGTCCTCCCATTCTTCTCCAGGGTATATGTGTTCATTCTCCCATCATGAATCACATTCCTGTCATATTGCCATGGTCTACCCAACAATAGATGACAAACATCCATAGGGATAACATCACATAATATCTTATCATTATATCCTCCTATCTTAAATTCAACTAAACATTGTTTAGTGATAGTTACCTGATGTCCTTTTTGTAGCCACGAAATTCTGTATGGGCTTGGATGATCAATCGTCTCCAACTCCAACTTTTCTACCATCTCTGCAGAAACGAGATTATTTGTGCTACCACTATCCA
>JASDQU010101605.1:197973-237395 GCA_032191745.1 Picea mariana | reverse complement strand
TTGAATGAATGCTGTGTGTGTGATTGTTTTTTTTATGATATATGCTTTATGTTTACAACACTGGTTTTCACAGTAAAGACTTGCTGCCACTAAGATTAATGATTCGAAGTTAAAAAGAGACAAATTGTTAATAACTGATTCACCCCCCCCTCTCAGTTATTTCATACCTGTAACACACCTCTGTGTTTTGGAGATGTGAGATTCTCCACCCTCTTTCTTTTTATCTAGACACTCGTAAGACTTGTGCCCATCCTTTCCACATGTGAAGCATGTTATTACTCCACCTCTTCCTCTTCCTCTACCTCTAGTACGAGGAAAAGTATTGTTATCAGCATAATCTCCTCTCTTCTCATTATGCTGCCCTCACTGTTCAACATATCGCCCTCGCTGTGAACTTCCACCTCTCTCAGTTCGAGTCTGAGGTTTCTTCCAATCCTCCTTGGGCTTCTGATATTTATCCTGGGAAACTGATTTGCCTCTTGGATGGCTTCTGCCTCGGCCTCTCTGACATTGCTTTCGACTCAGCTTCTCTTACGCTTTCAGATCCATCTGATAAGAATCTTCCACCATTCGGATGGTTACCATGCTCATATCATACTGAATGCCATATCTCAGACCATTCATGTATCTGGCTACTTTTTCATCATCACTCTCTCGATGACCTTCCTTGATGTTCATCTTGTAGAATTCTTCAGTGTATTCTTTCACTGTCATCAGCTTCTATTTCAGGTTCTGCATCCTCCTGAACAGAGTAATCTGGTAATCTCTGGGGATGAATTTCGCTTTCATCTTTGCGATCATTATGTCCCAGCTTTTGATCTTATGCTTGCCCTTGCAGCATCTGTCAGCTTGTAGTTCATCCCACCACAATGCTGCATGTCCCTTCAATCTTGTGACAGCATGCTTGACCTTCTTGTCCTCTTTGATGTCTTCATAGTCAAAGTATGTGTCTAGAGCTATAATCTAGTCTAGAAGGTCCTCTGCATCTAGATTTCCCTCATAAATTGGAATGTCCATCTTTGCTCTTGCACCCATTCTTGCAATAGCTCTGATCGAGCGTTCATTTTTTGATCTTTAGCTGCAAATTCTTCTTCATGTTCAACCTCAATTTCACTTTCAGAATCACTAAGATCCCCGGCACTAACCGTGCATCTTTGTGCTGTTTCCATGTCTTCGAGTCTGGCTCGTAGATCATGCATCTCTCTCTCCATGGCTAGATCTGTCATCTGCCTGCCTCTTCTTCTTTGCATTTCCCTCTCCTCTGGTGGATCAGGTGTTTGCCTGTCTCTTCTCCTTGGCGACATGGTGAATTCTCTTCCTTCTCTACTATAGAAATCAAAGAACCTTTCTGTGCTCTGATACCAAAAATGATGCTGACGCACGGTCCCTCCACAACTCGTAGGTCGAAAGGTCCACGTCAACACATGATCTTTCCTTTACCATTGGCCCGAAGAAATCTAAAACAACTCTTCTATTTCCCTATCAGGAAATCTGTACCCACAACAAACTCTCACAGGATCCCCTCTTTGCACTTGGGAGATCGGACTTCGCACCTTCGCGAATCCGGTGGTCAAGCGTTGGTCTCTCGAATCCCCGAAACCCGAAACATTCAACGCTGACCTTTTCCCTTTCCTTTTCAGGATTTTCCTTATCGCAATTTCGATGATTGCAGTGTCAAGTAACTTGTTCCCGCAATTCCCAAAACCTGATTTTCAGAAATTCCGACGTGCCCACAAAGTTGACCTTTTAACGCCCCTTTAATCCATCCGGACTTCGGACTTCGCAATATCGCGAATCTTGATGCAAAGAATTCAGAACTTCACTCCATGAAACTCTGAAGTGGTCAAAGGAGTTTGACTTCGTGTCAATAATGTGCCACCTGTCCACTCGCTGACTCCTCCGTGGCCCACACAAATCCTCTTAGCTTTTCGGGGCTTCACGTTTCGTGATTTTATGATTTTTGTTGCAAATTTTACGAGACTTCAATCCATGAAAACCCGATACAAGTATCCACGTGTAAATCCAATGGCCCTTATGGCTTGAATCTACAGTCCTACTCCTTGAGCTTAGAACCTTTCAGAATACTCATGGTAACTCCCTTGCCCTCTGTGAGATTTGACGGCTTACGAAAATTCGCGAATTCTCTACAGAGAATTTCGACCGTCCGTCTCTTCCTCTGAGAGCTTGTCCTCTTGCGGTCCGATGTTGCTACACTTTCTTACAAACTTTCAAGGTACTTGGTCTCCTTTCCTGCCTTCAACGACCTTTGAAGACTTCAAATTCTTTTGAAGTTTCTCCAACTTTGAGTCCTTCAGAAAACTCTTGCGCGCACTCCTTGCGGCGACCTTCAGATACTTTCAAGTGCTTAATCTCTTCAACTCTGTGCACACCTGCAACATCAGTCTATAAATTCTTTTCTCGGGCTCGCAACCCTAAGACTTCACTCAGCCTGCGCACTCCTTGCATGGATCCTATGCCTGTCTGCACCTCTGTGGAAATGAGAACAAAAGCTATTTGTCTTGAGCTTTCAGAGACAAACCTCTGAACCTTTTGTCAATGCACTCCTTGCGGACACTTCAACTGCACTCCTTGCAGGAACTCTGGCTCAGGTAGAGAAACAATTGAAACTCATTCCATTACCCTTTCCTCTCAGATTTCAAACATTCAACAAGAAATCATTCATACATAGCATAAAAGCAATTGCATGACAGAAAGAGTAAAATATTCAGGAGCATAACATTCAAAGATGCATACACAGAGAATATATGAACACCATGAGTCTGAATCACAGTTTTCTTTGTATTAATTCATAACTTTTGTACATGGAGTCTGCTACAAAACTCTTTGCTTCTCTTCTATGCTCTTCTTCAATAATGCTTCCTATGTTACAATACACAATGAGGGTGTCTATATCCCGTTTCCCTCTTGTGCTCTAAAACTGTCCAATCTAAAATTAAATTCTATCTACCTTACATTAACTACCATAAATTCCTTCCATCTACAAAGGACAAGAGCAATTCGCTCAAGTTCCGTTTACATTATACAAGTGTGCTCCTTCTTAATTATCTTATTTAATATGGCGCATCAATTTCAAGGTAATTTCAAAATTTGCGTTGGTGCTTGTCCAGCTGTCTTTTGCTTCCGCGCTGGCTCGCTTTGAGATGCTCCTGCATCACAATCAATCCATTAATTTGCATGTATGAATCATAATTTATTTGATTGTTTAGAACAGGGAAACACAATGACATATGGGATATTATTGTATTTGTGATGAATAAAAAGTGGTATTCATGAGAGGGAAGCAATGGTCACTGTTCTAAAACAAAACCAATTCATAAGCACAAGCTTGACCTTAATAATATCATCATCTTCATTTTAGTGAATATTCATCCAATACTTTTCATTATTCTTATATGAAATATACCCTTTATCAAACTTTCCAAATGTTAAGGAACCTTTGCACAATCACATATTTTTAAAAAAATAGAGCAAGGGGATAGAAAAAATGATTTTTGGGGAAAATGAGGGGCTTTATAATTTGTGTAAAGTGAAATCATGGATGGGAAATGAAAATGATGAATTCTCTTTTTGTAGACAAATTATATTTTATTTTCTTCATCAATCATCAACCAATGAGAATAGTTCAAGACCTCTAATGAAACTCTGTAGTTATTTTCCTTTTGATTCTTAGAGTTTAATTAACAAATGTTATAGAGAATTCCACCCAAAGAAACACTGTAAGAAAATCCATATATAAACCTTTTAAATATATCAATTCAAACTATTTTTTGTCAGATATATTTCACCCATAGAATTAATCATAACAAAAAAGTGAATTCGACTTGCCAATCAAACAGAGCACATGGAGTTTTTGACCAATTTCCCTATATCAAATTTGCTTGAACCAATTTTCATCTCTGTATTGCTACATATACCATGCCATTAAAATATTTGTAATTATCAAGATTGTAATCAACATGCCAGAATCATAATCCAATCAATATGAGCCTAAGAATATCATGCTAGACTACACATAGGAGTTTAATATCATCACCTAATTTTCATACCCATTTCCAACTCATTTATGTGCGAATAACGAAATTATTTGCAGAACTGAATATCAATAAGCAAACCCAAATGAAGTTGGCAAGAAGGTTTCGAATCCATGCTTTTGAACACAAAGAAAAATTTCCCAAACTATTCATGAATTAGTGAACAAGAGCAAGTCTAGATACAAGGGTGGATGCAAGCCCTAGGTTTTGTGTTCTTTTGAAAATACCAGAACCATAACTCAATCCATACCAAGATAACAAGCAGATGAAAACCCATATGAGCGAGAAGTGAGTCAAATTGAAACAATCTTGAAAGTTATCCATATGTCCAACACAAGTATGGTCGATATATTTTTTAAGTGACAGTCAAGTCAGACAGTCTTTATAACAGAATGTGCCCTAACCCCTATTCAAAATTTCTTTTTGACTAAACATAGAAACCGCCGAAATGCAAGCCCTGAAGTTTTCTTTTTATTTGTTTTAATACCATACCCAATATAAAAAACCATAGAGGGCCATAATAGGTTACAATCCATGAAATAATGCACTGCGTAGATGAGACTCCATTTAAAATTCATTTGTAATCTTTCTTTTAAAAAAAACCATCTGTGTTTATATGTTTTCCATGCAAAACCTAGGTTTTAGACAACACTAATGTCCAAAACCCAAAATATAATTCGATTTTTCATCCATTCACATTCATTCATCAACTTATAAATGTCTAAACACAACATAGAGTCACTCTTAAAACACACATACAACATGCAAACAAAATAGAGCCAACATCCAAATTTATCATAGCAGAGTAAAACATTTGATGCTAGAAGATTCCAAAGTGCTCATACCTGTCAAAGTTGTTTAATAACCATAAGAGGGACATCCAAGGATCGTTATCCAACCACCAACACAAGATTACAAGTATAAACCCTCGACTAACAACAATAGAGTATTTCCAAGCAAGTGAGAATGTGAAAAGGTGGTATACCTTAGAAGGAAAAACCAACAGGAGTGAAATAAATCTCATTTGCTTCACGTCGCCTCCACCAACAGATGGTCAGAACCCAAAAAAATTACCAACTCATCCATGATAACTATCAAGCAATCAAACTTTACATGGTGGAACACATTCAATGCCATCTTAGACTCGAAATTCAAACTCTATACTATGGTATCCCGACGACCAATATCTATACCATATTCATAAGTATATCAACTCTTATTTACCAACAATACCAATCACACAATCAAACATTATGCCATATGATAATTCTATCATATGTGAAATTTGTCATAAGTCGATTTTATTCATACAACAACCTCGTATGATATTGGACCTTTATATTATGACCAATGTTGCTATATGAAAAATATGCATAAGAAAACTTAGCCATCCCTTTTGATATGTCATAAAMATATAACAACAAGTTCAAATCATTGTAATTGTGATCAATATAACACTTATGCGATGCATTTTTGTCCTTTGTTATTTTGATATGTGACGATTTTCCTGGCGCAGTGAAGTATGAGCAAAAAACAGAATTGAGCAAAGTTTAAACTCATATTTCATAGATTTCAAATGATCCCAATCATTTTATTGCGGGAAAATTTGACACCAAATCTCGCGGTTTAATTTTGAAAATAGAATAAATCCCTCAAAGCTTGGAATGGATTCAATCAAAGGATAATTTTATGCCTGGAGAAACTAATTATTTTGGATTCATGTATCTCTTAGGCGTCCTTTGAATCTAGAAAGAATCCTCTGCTTATTGATCCTTCTTCTTGAAATGCTTTTCCATTTGTCCATGGAATGTTTAACTACTGCCTAAAAATGCTCATTGAATGCATGGATATGGAAAATGGATTGAACCCTCCCCATCAGTAATGATTGTTGAGAATATGAATCAGTCTACTAAAATTATTGTTGAAAACAATTCTTTAATAACTAATGCTCCTTCAAATCATAAACTGCTTCCTTGAAATCTAAGATGTAGATTTGACCTTTTCTTTTGCAATGGAACCAACTTCACTAGACTGTGAACCAAAACAAGAAAATCCATTTGAACTAAAACGTAGGTTGTTGGATCTAGTAGAGGCTCTAGGAATAAATTCTATGCTTGGAGGATAAGTAACTTGAAGAATATTATTACGACCTGGCCTTTTCATGATATTTCCTGATAACCTATCGACATTTTCCCTCCCATGTATTGCAATTGCAGGACCTTCATTGTCATTGTTTTCACAATCACCCTTCCGAGGTAAGAGCGTTGCTATGATAGTTGTTGAATGTTCATATGACAATGGAATTAACTTAACATAGGGATTTTGACTCTTTAAAGAAAAATGTTATGTGACGCAATGGATGTGCTACCTGATCTTGAATTTGGACCAAAAAATGTCCTTCAACTTGTATTTTTCCCAACCTGAGGAGATTCTCCTTTAATCTGAGAAGTCGATGAAGCCTGGTGAGATTCTTTGGCTTTCTAGCGATCATCAAAAACTACACCCCTTCTTCCCAATGATTTTGTACTTTCCATCAAATCCCATGCCTTATCAATATCAGTTTGTTTCTCGGGCCTTTGTGTATTTTCTTTTATGCAGTTATTTGAGGCAGACTATATGCCTTTTCTGGATCCATAATGCATCGTATCATTATGAAAGAAATGATATGAATAAAAATACATCTGACTACTTTGTAATTCCCTCCAGTTTTCATGGATATCTTGTATGCAATTTGCGCCGATGACAAAGAGTTCTTGCACCTCCAGAAGGTGGTATGGAAACAAACCCAAACGTCTGGGCTATATTGGAAGACAATGATAGTTGGGACTATGCGGCAAAGGCCCTAGATGTATTTGATAGTATTTGTGGCTGTCTTCAAATTACCCTTTTTTTCTTTCACTCTATTTCACAATACAAATTGTTCCTTTAATCATTGGGCAAAAGATATTGGCCCAACTAGATGAAGATGTGGAATCACCTTAATGCTTTTTCAAATCCATGCATAGCCTATCATTTGTATGGAAAATAAACATGTGTTGATCATATGTTGAAACATTCCCAAAACCAAAACAAGAAGATATTGGCCCATCCAGATGAAGTTGTGGAAGCATGTTAATGCTTCTTCAAATCCATGCATAGCCTATCATCTGGATGGAAAATAAACACATGTTGATCATATGTTGAAACATTCCCAAAACCCAAACAATGGATCGAGTTGTCCTTATCAAAATAATATAATCTCCTCCCAATTATCGATATTGCTCATTTGTAATGGTTTGGAGTGGTTCCAATATGCAAAGAACAAGTGGAAATGAAAGGGTCATCAATGATCTCTATGACACTTGATAGATGGGTCAACTCTCCTCTGATGAAGCCAACTTGTTGTCATCAACATAGAAGTAGGGTTTCCACATTATAGATCCATACCCTAACACTCAAAACACCATATTATTCTCTTTTTCAAAGTTATGATATTCCACACAAATGAACAATCTTTCACTAGTTGGGTGCTAAAATCCTAGCAATGTAAAACTTAACACCGATCCCCTTGTCAATGCCTTACACTATTGGGTAGTCTTATTGACATTTGTGTATTTGAGTACTTATAGTAGAGTGGCCTTAACCCATGAGCATTCTCCCTCAACAGTTAGGCTCTTGCCATGATACTTTGGCATTCAACACTGCTACGACTTTATGGCACTTGTGCACTCCTTTGGAAATGACAACCCCGTCGTTGGCAACTTTTAGTTATTTGTTGTTGATATCTTGTGACTTGACATGCTTTCCATTCTTCGACACCCTCTAGCACACTATGCTTGGTGTTTGGATTAGCGCTCACAACATCCTTTTGATAACGCGCTGGTTTTAAGGCCATACGATATATACCACATGCAAACCATCATGTAAATGTTTTACTTTTAAATTGGCATTTGTTTGATAGTTTCCTTGACATGTAGTGTACATAATACTTGCCTTGAAAATGGTACTCTATGTGGGTGCTTGCTCTCGGCTCACTTGACACTTTGGATAATGTGGTAGTTTGAACTCAACGCACTTGACACTTTGGATAATGTGGTAGTGTGAACTCGGCTTCTGACTTACATAGTGTGAGTATTGTGAACTCAAATTTTGACTTACAGATTGGGTTTTCTCTCAGCTCACTTGACACTTTGGATAATGTGGTAGTGTGAACTCGGCTTCCGACTTACATATTATAGCTCTCTATGTGGGTGCTTTCTCTCGACTCACTTGACACTTTGGATAATGTGGTAGTGTGAAATCGGCTTCTAACTTACATAGTGTGAGTAGTGTGAACTCAACTTTTGACTTACTGATTGGGTTTGATCTCGGCTCACTTGACACTTTGGATAATGTGGTAGTGTGAACTCGAATTTTGAATTACAGATTATGGTGCTTTGTGTGGGTGCTTGCTCTTAGTTCACTTGACACTTTGGATAATGTGGTAGTGTGAACTCAGATTCTGACTTGCATAGTGTGAGTAGTGTGAACTCGATTTCTGACTTATAGATTGGATTCGATTGACACTTTGGATAATGTGGTAGTGTGAACTCAACTTCTGACTTACATATTGGGTTCGATGAATAATAGACCCAGTACTTATTTTAATGAAAATAATTAAACTCCTGGGTGCTTAACACTTTCATTCGGGTACTTGAACATGTGGAATCAAAATGGCTTTAATTTTGAACTCCTAGGTGCTTAACACTTGCATTAGGGTACTTGAACGAAAACTGGAAGTTTTACAAAAAATCAAGAGAAATTGGTACCAAGCCTCTAACAAATTTGTCTGTGCGAAGAAAGTCATGTGTTGCAAAAATGGTGTGCACTGCAAGAATATACTGCTTTTAGTAACATGATTAAAAAACAAATTGATATAGCACCTAGAGTGCTAACACTAGGCATGTGAATGAGTATCATTGGTTGAAGTTGGATAATGAATCATAAGCTCAAGAAGTTATTCTTGTTGCCTTGTTTCACCTTGTGGCAATCATTTGTACTCTAGTCCCATGTTATAATCCCCATGGGATAGGGGTATTACTATGGGGGCCTCACAAGGGTAACTTTCCATTTCTCTACCATACTTAACACTTACCATCCTGGAGCCTATCACATGGTACTAAACTTTGGTAATGGGTCATGGTTAATTTTCTCATGAGAAGAAGGGATAGAAATCCAAGGTTGATGTGGGTGCTAGTAAAAAATGATAAATAAAGAATGTTATGAAATAAAGAAAGAAATGTAATTGCAAGGAAATTAAAAATCCACAGTCCATGCTTGAGCTCTACCCTTTTTGTGTTTGCCCCAGTCTTGATGCAATGAATGCTAATGCTCGAAACCTTATAAAGGGGACTTGAAAATCAATAAAAGGAAAATGTAAAAGGAATATTAAGGGGTTAGGAAAAATGTAGTTCCTTGAAAGGAGTAACTAAATAGAAATCACACCCTCTTTAAAGGCACTCGTGGAAACGGACCAAATGATTCCATAAACCATGAAATAATCCCAACGTGTTTCACTATGACACTTACTCTTGAAGGGTTCTTTTCTTTCTTGCTTCCCTTAGGACGTATCCCTCTACTTGGGTATTTTATTTCCCTCTTTGGTTGGAAAACCTAATAGGGTATGATGATGGTCCTCCCATATATAAGCTTGCTAACTTACATAAAGTCTTAAGCTAATGTGAAGTTTGAAGGAGATACTTGATGTGAGTTGTTGATGTGGCTTATATGTTAAGTAACAACTTACTTTATATGATCTAAGGACTCTTATACCCTGTGAAGATTGGTCTTACTTGATTCAATAATTTTGATTAATTTGGATGCACCTTACTTGGTTCTTAAAGAACATCCCCTACTTTCACCCATGGTTTTGTGCATTTATTTTTTGGATACAGAATGTGTGATGCAAAGTGTTGACTCATTTGGTTTATTAACGTACTCAAACACATGCTCTCACATCTTTTGGACCTTGGAATATGGATAAATAGGGTTTCATTTGCTAGATATGGTCATGATGGCACAACTATGGGAAGAAATCCCATACTTTGGGCATGGCACCCACACCTTAATCAACCACTTTATGGAGGAATTTACACTTGGTTTGGCTTGGACACCATGTAGAGATGAGATGTACCCTCTCTCCACCTTGGACACTATCTTCTCCACCTTGGACGTTGGGCTTTTGATGATGATGTCATGTGCCAGGGTTTGATTGACATGATGGGGTTTGCTTGACACTTGGACACCATGTGATGATTTTATGTGACATGAAACTCCTACTCCTTACTTGCACCTTGGATAATGACATATGTCCTTGGGAGGCACACCTTCACTTATTGGAGGCTTGACATCACCACACGTGTGACCTTATGATGTTTTGTTTGCATGATTTATCATTTGTAGAATCTATTTGAGGGATCGACCCACTTGTTATCATGGATTAGTGTATTTTCACTTTGTTATTGTGGATTAAAGTTCTTGGTTACCTCCTACAAAAGGAGGGAGCACTCAACTCATTTTTCATCATCACAACTCCTCACACTTGTGAGGTAGCTCTCTAGAAAAGTTCACTCTATATTTCTTGTCTATTGGAGTCTCTTGTGCACACTATTGGAGGGAATTTTAGATGGATGTTTCTCTTGTTTATGGTGAATTCTTCATGAATTAGGGTTTCCTCATTCTAATGTGCCTTGTATGTAAGTGTTTACATTGAATGCATGTGATGTTTTTTGGTTTATCATGGTATTTTTCTCTATTAGAGTGGTAATTTTGCATGTTATCTCTATATTTCTGAACTCTTGAAACCCTAAGAGGAAGGATAAAGAGTGGTTATCCCCTTCCCTCATTGTTTTCACCTTGACTTATTGAATCATTTCAGTTTTTCCCTAAGGGTTAGGAGTGGCTATCCCCTTACGGTTTATCTTAGCCAGGGTTTGGTTCTAGGGGTTAGGAGTGGCTATCCCCTTAGGTTCAAGACCTAATTCAATTCAATTTCTTTGCTAGATTCATTAGAGAGAGAGTGGGATGACACCTAGGGTTTATGAGTGGATAAAATTTAGTGGCCTTCCTTTGACGTTTGACTTGGTTCTATGGGTGTATAGCTCTAAGGCTCAAACCTTCACCTTCTCTCTTGCTCTTCCTCCTTGGATGCATTATCTTGACTCCATTTTTCATAGGAAAGTAGAAGACACTAGTATTTTATGTTTGTGATGTTTTTACTCTCAACAACTCTCAAAACCCTCACTTATTCTAGTTTTATGGCATCATTGGCATGCTAATTGTACCTTAACACTTTGCATATTCATTGGATAATTTGTTGTTTTCATAAAGTGAATGCTACAACCATTGGGGATGAAATTTATTGTTGCATACTTACTTAATATTGTCACTAAAACTACTCAGAATTAGTATTTAGCAATTTGATATTGTCACCCTTTCTATAAGCTAAATTCTAAGACTCAACTGCTAAATTTCTGGATTGTTTTTCCTATTGTTGATATAGACTGGTTCACTGTTGCAATTTTACAACATAAATTGGTTTTATTGGTTATCTAGTGTCTAAAGGTGAATGGTATGCACTATAACTTAGCAATTTATCATTATATGCATTGGAAAGTATGTTGTCTCGCATAGGTTGCCCAATTACCTTGCACAATTGATTTTACCCTTCATCTTTTTGTAAGACCTAGCCTAACCTACTAGGTGACCAAAATAGGGGGTTGTAGGCTTGTCTAATCTTGCTACTTGATCCCTTGAGGTCATTAGGAAAGCCTCCCTTGTGTTGGACCTCTTTCCTTCTGATCCACATTATATTGAGAATGAAATGAAGGCATAGATATAGCAAGGAAACACACATATATATTGCAAGAATCGTAGTAATACAGTTAAACTCATATTCTATTAATCATTGTTTGGAATACAAAAGACTGTAAAATGAAAAGCATACAAGCTAGCTAGAATGATGGCAGCTTATCCCTGAAGAGAGAGATGTGTCGACTATTCTCATTCATGTTCAGTTGATTACAAAGAGGAAAAAAAGGCCATTTAACATAAAGCATCAATGAGAAAACCCTAAACATCCAAAACCATAACTCTAGAAGATAAAACACCAAAAGGTTTGTGGGCCTCAATGTGGTTAATTGATACGTCAACTTTTCGAGGGCACAACTTTTGCATATGATCTCTATTTGGGGAGCTTGGTAGCCCATTGAAAATGTCTAGTCGAGAAGTACACATTTCAAACAACCTAACATCTTCCTTAAGTTACATGTTATGTCGTGCCGCGCTAGAAAAACGTTGTTTAGGGCCTCAAAATGGCCACAAAAGTTTGTGACCCAAAAAAATACCAAGATGTGGAACCATTCTGAATTAGTGGAATAGGTGGGTGACCACCAGTATCCACTTGGATTAGTCCTCCCCCCTTAGGAAAAAATTGTCCCTAGTGAGCCACTTTCCCCAGTGAATAAGTTTGTCTGCTTTGATGAACCAACAGAGTTGGATGTTCTGTTGGATGGTTCCCTTTGTCTTGGTGTCCATGATTTGATCAAATGTCTCATGTTCAATGCATTCAATATTGATTTCTATAGGGGAAGGAGCATTGGACAACAATAAAAAGGGTTTTCAGGTATTTGTGTGGCACTGCCAGCTATGGATTGTGCTACAAAGGAAGACCAGGATTGGAAAGCGTGATGGATATACACGACTTTGTGGAGGTGGACTGGGTTGGAGATCTAGATCCTAGAATATCTACAAGTGGGTATGTGTTTAACCTGTTTGGAGGAGCAATAAGTTGGATGAGAAAAAGATAGGCTGTAGTAGCACTTTCAACTACAAAAGTTCAATACATGGAATCCACTCATGCAAGTAAGGAAGAAGTATGGTTACAAAGATTGTGTTTAGGTATTGGGTTGGTACATGAAGTTGCAAGGATAGATTGTGATAGTCAGAGTGTAATTTTTCTAGCGAAGAACCCAATGCATCATTCAAAGACAAAGCATATTGATGTTCGATATCACTTTGTGAGAGACATGGTTAAGTTACATGTTATGTCGTGCCGCGCTAGAAAAACGTTGTTTAGGGCCTCAAAATGGCCACAAAAGTTTGTGACCCAAAAAAATACCAAGATGTGGAACCATTCTGAATTAGTGGAATAGGTGGGTGACCACCAGTATCCACTTGGATTAGTCCTCCCCCCTTAGGAAAAAATTGTCCCTAGTGAGCCACTTTCCCCAGTGAATAAGTTTGTCTGCTTTGATGAACCAACAGAGTTGGATGTTCTGTTGGATGGTTCCCTTTGTCTTGGTGTCCATGATTTGATCAAATGTCTCATGTTCAATGCATTCAATATTGATTTCTATAGGGGAAGGAGCATTGGACAACAATAAAAAGGGTTTTCAGGTATTTGTGTGGCACTGCCAGCTATGGATTGTGCTACAAAGGAAGACCAGGATTGGAAAGCGTGATGGATATACACGACTTTGTGGAGGTGGACTGGGTTGGAGATCTAGATCCTAGAATATCTACAAGTGGGTATGTGTTTAACCTGTTTGGAGGAGCAATAAGTTGGATGAGAAAAAGATAGGCTGTAGTAGCACTTTCAACTACAAAAGTTCAATACATGGAATCCACTCATGCAAGTAAGGAAGAAGTATGGTTACAAAGATTGTGTTTAGGTATTGGGTTGGTACATGAAGTTGC
The DNA here is from genome assembly GCA_032191745.1 of Picea mariana. Lineage (NCBI taxonomy): Eukaryota > Viridiplantae > Streptophyta > Pinopsida > Pinales > Pinaceae > Picea > Picea mariana. The sequence goes on along the minus strand of JASDQU010101605.1, from coordinate 223,629 downwards.
AAGGATAGATTGTGATAGTCAGAGTGTAATTTTTCTAGCRAAGAACCCAATGCATCATTCAAAGACAAAGCATATTGATGTTCGATATCACTTTGTGAGAGACATGGTTGAAGAAAAGAAAGTATTGTTGATGAAGCTGGACCCTTTGAATAATGTTGCAGATTCATTAACAAAATCTGTGAGCACTAAAAAGTTCTCTTGGTGTAGAGGATCCATGGGAATTGCTGCCCTGGATTGTTGACTATTTACCCTGTAACCCCCTGTATGCAAAGAAAACAACAAGTGGGAGAATGTTGGGTATGTGTTATATTATTTGCATGAAACGTGTCACATGTCTCGGGAAACATGTCACATATTTAGGTGGTTTTTCGACACATGGTTTTTGCCAATGATTTTCTATTTCCGGTTAACGAATTAGGGTTTTGGACTAATCTAGGTCATTGGGTTAGGGTTTTGGATTCTGCTGGCTCCTATATGTATATTGTATTGTAAACAATGTAACACATGAATGAATATAGAATATGTTGGTTTTCTCGGTTTGGGTTTCTAGGGAAAAAATCTCTGTGTAATGTTTGTATTTGCCATTGTATCTTTTCTATTCTTTTTTGAATATCTGTTTGCAGTAGATATTGTACAAGGTTAGAATTTAAATTTGGTATCAGAGCTTTATTGGCTTTAGGGGGATGCCTTTGTGGTCAAGGGTTTGGCTCGGGACTGTGATAAGCCTTGTTACAGTGGGAGATTCATGGTATTGATTTTTTAGGTGAAAAGAAATGGCAAGCAATTAGAAGCCGGAGATCAAGAAGTTTAATGGGAAAAGTTTTGAGCTGTGGAAGCTCGAGATGGAAGATCTGTTGCTGGACAGAGATCAATGGATCATGGTAGATCCATGTACTGCACCTACAATAACTTCAACAAACGACTAGAAAAAGTTGGATCGGAAGGCAAAGAGCACAATTCGACTGTGTCTCTCTGATTCAGTATTACTGAATGTGTCAGAGGAAGCTACAACCAAGGATTTATGGGAAAAGTTGGGGAAGTTGTATCAGTATAAGTCCCTAGTGAATAAAATATTCCTAAGAAAGAAGTTGTATAACCCGAGGATGAGAGATGGAGACTCGGTGGTAGAGCATTTAAACACCTTCAATACTGTGGTAAGTCAGTTAGTATCTGTTGAGATTAAAATTTTAGATGAAGATAAATGTATCAGTTTACTGTGTTCTTTACCAGACTCGTGGGATAGTGTGGTTGTGGCCATAGGTAGTAATACCACTTCCTTGAAGTTTGAGGATGTGGTCTCACCTTTGTTGTCAGACTAGATGAGACAAAAGAATATGGAAAGACATAACACAAACACATTATTTGCAAGAGGACGTTCCCAGGAAAGAAATAGATCTAATTTCTCAAGTGGGAGATCTAAGTCTAAGGGTAGATCTAAATCTCTCGAAAATTTTGTAAGGGTATGTTGGAGATGTGGAAAAGAAGGGCACTATAAGAAGCAATGTAGATCCAAAGTTGAGAAAAAGAAGGGATCTGAAGAATCTCATTCTACAGAAGAAAATACCTCCAAGGAAGAAGGAGGGGATGTGTACTTGGCTTCTTCAAGCACACATGCAGATCATGAGGCATGGTTGGTTGACTCTGGTGCATCCTTTCATATGACTCCCCATAGGGAGTGGTTCTATGAATATGAAAGGTATGATGGAGGTAATGTTTTATTAGGTGATGATTCAACAACCAGAATCATAGAACGAGGAAGAGTCAAGTTGAGGCTCATAGATGGAAGGATTAGAACACTGCCTGGTGTTCTGCACATCCCAGGTTTGGCCATAAATTTGATTTCTATAAGCAAAATGAACGATGCATGGGTAAAAACAATATTTGAAAAGGAAACCTGCAGGATGGTTCAAGGAGAAATGGTGTTGCTGAAAGGAGTTTGGTTTGGAACTCTGTATAAGATGGAAGGAAGTACTATTAGTGATGGGTGTAATAGTTCCATTGTTCCTGATATTGGATTTGAAGAAGAAATAACTCCTACAGTCTCTGAAGAAAAGGCTATGCTGTGGCATCAAAGACTGGGGCATATCGGAGAGAAGGGTCTTCGACTACTACACGGTAAAGGTATGGTTGAAGGTATGTCTAACTGCTCTCTGGATTTTGATTTCTATGAACATTGCATATATGGGAAGCATAATCAGGTAAGATTCTCCTCTGGTGCAAAGAGGGCAGAAGGAATCTTACAACTAGTTCACAGTGATGTTTTTGGACCTGTGTTGGTCCCATCATTGGGAAAAAATGTGTACTACGTCTCATTTATAGATGACTTCTCGAGGAATACTTGGATATATTTCCTCAAGAATAAATCCAAAGTCTTTGACAGGTTTAAAGAGTTTAAGGCTCTTGTTGAGAATCAAATAGAGAAAACAATTAAGGTGCTAAGGACAGATAATGGCAGAGAGTTCTGCGGGAATGAATTTGAAGAATTCTGTAAGAAGTGCAGTATAGCAAGGCAGAAGGCTACTTCATATACACCTCAGTAGAATGGAGTTTCAGAATGGATGAACAAGACACTGATGGAAAAAGCATGGTGCATGCTCAGTGGTGCCGAGTTAGGGAAAGAATTCTGGGCAGAGGTAGTGGGTACTGCATGTTACCTGGTCAACAGATCACCCTCATCAATGTTGGAAGACAAGATTCCACAAGAGGTATGGATTGGTAAGGAACCTTCTCTCACACATCTCAAGGTATTCGGCTGTGATGCATATGTTCATGTTCCAAAGGAAAACATGAGTAAGCTAGATAAGAAGGTCGAAAAGTGTATCTTTATTGGATACAAAGATGGTCTCAAAGGTTATAAGCTTTGGAACCCAGAAAATAAGAAGGTAGTGTATAGCCGAGATGTGGTATTTAGAGAAATGAAGGATGTTGTTAAATAGGAAGTCCTACCAAGTAAGGAAGAACTAGAGAAAATAGAGTTTGATTTAAAAGATGATGAGTCAGACTCTACAGAAGAACAAGAATCAGAAGAAGAATATCCTCATACTCCAATATCAAGGAGATCAGTTCAAGAAAGAAGGCTACTAGAAAGGTATACTCCATATGATTTCCATTCAAATTTTGCTTTGTCTATTACTGATGATGATCCTAGAACTTTTAGGGAGGCAGTGGATTCAGAGGATGCAAATCTCTGGAAAAGGGCCATGAATGAAGAAATGGCATCTTTGGATAAGAATGAGGCTTGGGATCTAATGGAGTTGCCAACTGGAAGAAATCCCATTGGCAACAAATGGGTATTTAAAAATAAGCTGAATGCAGAAGGAAAAGTGGAGAAATACAAAGCTCTGTTAGTAGCAAAGGGTTATTTCCAGGTTGAGGGAATTGATTTTGGTGAGATTTTTTCTCCTGTTGCCAAGTTGACCTCCATAAGATTTCTGTTATCTGTTTCTGCTGCATTTGATTTTGAAATAGAACAAATGGATGTGAAGACAACATTCCTACATGGGGATCTGGAAGAAGAAATCTATATGAAGCAACCGAAAGGTTATGTTATGAAGAGAAAGAAGGAGATGGTATGCAAGATGAAAAAGTCCCTGTATGGTTTAAAACAATCACCAAGGATGTGGTATCACAAATTTGATACTTATATGTTGGGACTTGGCTTCACAAGAAGAAAAGAGGATCACCGTGTGTATTTTAAATTAATTGGTGATCATTTGATTTATTTGGTCTTGTATGTGAATGACATGTTGCTGATAGGAAACAATAAGGAGATTATCCAGGATGTGAAAACTCAGTTGTCCTCTAAATTTGACATGAAGGATCTCGGTGCTTCAAATTTCATTTTGGGAATGGAAATTAAAAGAGATTGGAAAACGAGGAAACTCTGGTTAAATCAAAGAAAATATGTTGAGACAATATTGCAGAGGTTTAATATGCAGGAATGTAAACCGGTCAAAGTTCCTATTCCTGTTGGTGTAAAGTTATCTGCGGATCAGTGTCCCAAGACACATGAAGAAGAGGAGGACATGTATTGTGTTCCATATGTGAGTGCAGTTGGCAGTTAGATGTATGCAATGGTCTGTACTAGACCAGACATTGCACATGCAATGGGAGTTTTGAGCAGGTATATGTCAAAACCAGGGAAGGAGCATTGGACAACATTAAAAAGGGTTTTCAGGTACTTGCATGGCACTGCTAGCTATGGATTGTGCTACGAAGGAAGATTGGGATTGGACATAGTGATGGATATACATGGCTTTGTGGATGTGGAATGGGCTGGAGATCTAGATCGTAGGAGATCTACAAGTGGGTATGTGTTTAACTTGTTTGGAGGAGCAATAAGATGGATGAGCAAAAGACAGGTTGTAGTGGCACTTTCAACTACAGAAGCTGAATACATGGCAACCACTCATTCAAGTAAGTAATCAATATGGTTACAAATATTGTGTTCAGGTATTGGGTTGGTACAACAAGATGTAAGGATAGATTGTGATAGTCAGAGTGCAATTTTTCTGGCGAAGAACCCAGCTCATCATTCAAAGAAAAAACATATTGATATTCAATATCAGTTTGTGAGAGACATGGTTGAAGAAAATAAAGTATTGTTGATGAAGGTGGACACTTTGAAGAATGTTGAAGATTCATTAACAAAATCTGTGAGCACTAAGAAGTTTTCTTGGTGTAGAGGATCCATGGGATTTGCTGCCCTAGATTGTTGACTATGTAACCCTGTAACCTCATGTATGCAAAGAAAACAACAAGTGGGATAATGTTGGGTATGTGTTATATTATTTGCATGAGTAGTAGTTTTATATTCTTTGTATGAGGCATAAAATGTTTTCTGCCTCAAGAAACATGTCACATATTTAGGTGGTTTTTTGGCACATGGTTTTTGCCGATGGTTTTCTATTTCTGGTTAAGGAATTAGGGTGTTGGACTAATCCAGGTCATTGGGTTAGGTTTTTGGATGTCACTGGCTCCTATATGTATATTGTATTATAAACAATATAACACATAAATGAATATAGAATATGTTGGTTTTATCGGTTTGGATTTCCAGGGGAAAAATCTCTATGTAATGTTTGTATTTGCCATTGCATATTTTATGTTCTTTTTGTGAATATCTGTTTGCAGTAGATATTGTATAAGGTTAGAATTTACACCAAGCACACCTAAAAAGGGCTATGGCCAATAGAGTTGTGAAGGGATTTTTTGTAGCTATGTTGAACATAAGGAAGGCTCTCATCTCAAGTGTGTGGATGTTTGGAATTGTACATCCTTAGGATGTGAAAAATCATCATGTTGACTACCTCTTTTTTTCCATTAGTCTTTGGGTGGAAGGTAGTCAAATTGCTCAACTTGGTGTCCGTCATCGACCATAGGATAGACCAGAAAGTACTTAGGAACCTACTATCTCAATCTAAAATATTGGTTCGTGGGAGCCCAAAATGAACCCAAACACATTAAAATAAGAGCTTAGTGATGGATTTAACTGTGATACTCTTCTTGTAGGGTTCTAAAATTGCCATCTTAGAGAATCTATCAATGATCACAAAGACACAATCATTACCGTGCTTGGTTGAAGGTAGACCAGATTATTACCTCCCCATGCCTAGGGGTAACTAGAGGAGATCATTTCTCATGGCCCACAATGGAGAACATGATACTGACCATGATGATGATCAACATGTCCACAAATGAAAACCCAACATCCCTCCTCATTTACCTTTATAGATACAGGTCAACCAAGGCTCATCACATCCAAGCAAGCGAAGGTATGGGAGATGGTAAGCCATCATCACCATGAGGTATGTCAGTCCTTATTTTATGAAAAGTGTTGTACTTAATTTGTCGGAATGTGAATGAGGATATTTGATTGAAGTTGGATAATGGATCACTGGTTTGGGAAATTGTGTCAGTGTCCTTGTTTCACCTTGGTGGTCAGCTTATGTGCCCTAGTCATGTGTTGTCACAGCCTATGGAAAAGGGGTACTACTGGGGGGGCCTCACTGTTGTAAATATTGTCATTGATGTCAACAATCGAAGTGATGATGAAAAAATTGTGTGCAGAGATCAAATGAAGTGATGATGTCAAAACAATGTGCATAGATCGAAAGAGCGAACAGGAGAAGCGAATACTCGAATGATCAAAGCTAAAAAAAAATAACACATTACACATAGAGGAAATCTGTGTTTATTGTTGATCATGATAGGATAAAAAATGTTCCTATGATATGAAGACAAAAGAATCACATTGCAAAATGTAGTCGACCACACCAGCAGAAAAGGCGAGAAGCTTCAGTAGCCGTTCGATCAAGAAATTAACGACACTGATTGTCTGAAGTAATGGGATTTATCCCACACTAGAAACACAAATAAACACATATAGGTTTATATACACAACTCTCTCCATATCTTATCGATGTGTAGTGCAAAGGTATGGTGGCGGCTCTAGGTTTTTGGACTCCACGAGAAGCTCACCATCCTAGAGCTTGGGACGACCTATCAGGCACCCTACCTTTTGGTCAAAGTGAGAATGACTTTCAATCTGATGACGAAGGATCTCGACCATTAGATCTAGGAGAAGTTGCACGATGGTTAGCTGTGAGTTCCTTTGGAACTTTGGAATCAGAGGATTTGGAGTGTTGAGGAGTCAAGGATCCCGAACTCATGAAGTTTGAAATTCTGAAGAGATCCTAGCCGTCGGTTGGAAGGCGGGCACGTGGCATAAGATCAACAATTTGGGGATTCGTGATTCGGAGAATCAACAACGAGAGTTGTTCAAAACCCCAAAATCCAAAGCTCCAAAGTCAAGGAGGAAGAAATGTATCAAGGTCCACATCATCTTGAGTGATGGCAATGAAAAACCACGTCAACAAGGACACGTGGCTCAGTCAGAAAGTGACAAGTGTCAAGTTGAAATTGGCATTTCAGGCACATGTAAGTCATGAATCAGAGTGACACGTGGAAGCTACTCATCATGTGCCAAGTCATCAAGTGACGTCAACGAGTTTACATCACTCCATGAGTCTTACTTCAGGAGATTTCACCACTAGAAAATACTCTAAAAATCTGGAAGTCCCAAAGGCCGAAGTTCTGAAATACACATGAGATTAAGGGACACACGTCAGTAGATTGACAACTTCTGAGATTTGACATGCTGGAAGTCACAAAAACCCGAAGGGAAAAGTGTTGAAATTATGATAGCCATCCATATCAGTGGGTAATATGAGCCGTCTGATCTGACCGACAATTTCGTGATCGAGAATTTTGAAATATTGGAAGTTATGAAGACCCATAGGTCGAAGTTCCGAAACTCCGACAACCATCCATCTCAGCTGAAGATCGAATCGTAATCACTGAAGTTGATTAACATGATTAAGTCATGGCCATTAGAATAAATAATAAAAGAAGTAATATGAGCCATCTGATCATTTCAGGGATATCATATTCAAGAGTTATGGTATGTTGGAAACAACAAAGTCCTGAAGGACAAATAACCCGAAATCTCATAAGCCTCTCATCTCAGCGAGTAATTAAATCTTGACCGTTGATTTTAAGGAAGTGCTCGTTTGATCTAACTGCCTAAGTGTGAGGTCAACATCATTGGTCATATGGTAAAAAGGTTTAAAGGGGCAGAATGTAATTCGCTTAGTTGGTAAGCCAGTGGTTTTGTAAATATCGGTCATATGAAATGGCTTGAAGGAAGCACCTTCGTAGAATTTGGTTCCTGTGAAAATAACAGAGTTTAGAGATTGAGTTGAAAGGATGAAATTGATCCATATCTGTGATCAACTTATGAAGAGTCTTCACGCTAAAAATAAATAAACAATAGTTAATGATTACGGTGAAGATAATTGAAGAGGCGCGGTGGTCCAAACGAAGGGACATGATGCTTCACACTCACGCTATTTTGAAGAATATATATACATGAAAGAGTAGGAGAAGAATGTGTCTCTGCAGTCCAAATCAGGAGATCAATAGCTGAAGCAGATTCCAGGAAGAAAAGATAAATACCTATGTATTAAGGGTGGTTGGGTGGAGCAAGGGCAAGTTGGTGTCTGCAGAGGGAGTTGATGCTTCCTTGTCATTTGTAGCTGACTAAATAGGGGGTCGTAGCCTCCTACTAGTTTGTGCTTGTAAACCAGAGTGTGGGTGCATCCTGATCAATCAGTGCTGATCAAAGAGGAAGTACATCTTCTGTCTATGTAACATGTAAAACAATTTTTGCAGTTAATAGAAAAGAGTTTTTGGTTTTCCCATTTGGTTTCCACGATAAAATACTGTGTTAATATTTTGTTTGCATTAATAAATAAAAATTGATATAATTTTTGTGTCACTGATTCACCCCCCCTCTCAGTGACAGGATATGATCCTTCAATTGGTATCAGAGCAAGGTTCCTTCAGCACAGTCTAACAAACTTGAAGGTAGATCTTGAAGATAGATCAACAAGAAGGAATGCCTAACAACAAAGAACCTTTTTTCAATGGAGAAGGCTATGCTCTGTGGAAAATAAGAATGAAAAACTTCCTGTTGGCGCTTGGTTTTGATATCTGGAAATCTGTTGTAGACAGTTACATTGCACTGACTACTCCACCTAAAGATTCTGGAGGAAAGAAAATATGTAATGATAACTCAAGAGAAGTTAATGGAATTCAGCTGGGTTGACTAACTCTATATGTGTGAAAGTTATGCATTGCAAATCAACCAAATAAATCTAGGACAAATTGGAGGCTGTATATGAAGGAGATGAAAAAGTCAAAGAAGCCAAACTACAGACCTATAGAACTCAATTTGAAAACCTGAAAATGAAAGAAGAAGAAAATATTTCTAAATACTTTCATAGGGTAGATGAAGTGGTCAACTCAATTAGAGCGGCATGAGAAGAAGTTACAGATAAACCCATTGTGAAAAAAATACTAAGGTCATTACCAATGAGATATGATGCAAAGATTTCCTCAATTAAAGATAGATCCGATCTAAGCTCACTCACAGTTGACCAATTCCATGAGATTTTTACAACATATGAAATGAGAATAGGATATAATAAATAAACAAAAGACAAAACGACTTTCAAAGCATCCAAGACAAAGATAAATCAGAAGCAAAAACCTCAATCTTGTCATCATGAAGAATCTGATGTGGAGGAAGCCAACTTCATTAGAAAACTTCAGAAAGGATCAATGAAGTAAAAAGACAAGCTTCCTTTCAAATGTTTTAATTGTGGCAAAGTTGGTCATTTTTCATCCAAGTGTCCCTATCCAAAGGAGGACCTTAAAGAGAAAGAAAACAAAAACAATCAATACTAGAAGAAGGAAAAACCCAACTACAAGAAAAATTTCTACAGAGGGAAAAAAAAATTATACTCAAAAGAAGAAGACACAACTCGTCAGAGTCTAGTGACAACGATGAATCTGATGATGATGAAGTTCTTTTTTTAGGTATTGAAGAATCTAATGAGATAGAAAAAAATAAACACGAGGAGTTAGAAGATAAAGTAGAAGTTAATATGGAGGAAGAACTTCTCAGTGCCTTAGATGAATTGAGAAAATACAAAACCAGATATAGACAGTTGAAAAGTTTTGTAGTTGAACAGAAAGAAAAATATGAACAAGAAGAAAAGGATATGGAAAAACTTATGAACAATCTGAAAAAACAAATCTTAGAAGCAAATAAGATCGAAGAAAGTTTGGAAAAGTATCTTGAAGAAAAAAAAAATTTGTTGAAAGGATGGAGGCAGAAATAGTTCATCTGAAAAAGGAATTGGATGCAAAAATCATTCAAACAAAATATGAAAATAGCTCTAAAATATTAGATTAGATTATTACAATGCAAAGGGATTCTGGAAATAAAAATGGAATAGGCTATTCTCAAAAGGAAAGCCATGTTAAGTCAAAATCGTATGCAGATGCTCTTTGCAGTAAATTCAAGAAGAAAAATGAAGAGAAGATAAGTAATGATCAAAACTCTAGAAGATTACCTCCACCCATCAGGAAAGAAGGCAAGACAATACCAAAGAAGTTTGACCAAAACAGGTATCCTCACATTTTTCTTGGTTATTTCTTTGCATGCTCTAATTTTGGACACAAAGCTATAAATTGTAGAGCATATAGAAAGAAAAATCTGAAGGTTAAGAATTATATCCTTAAGGATAAACAAGAAGCAAATTGAGTTAAGAGAAGAAACTATAACTCCTTTGAACCTCTACAAGAAGGGGACTTACAATTCTTCACATGTCATAACCATGGACATAAAGCCATTAATTGCAGACTAACGGAAGTCTCAGAACAACCCAAGTTCATTAGAGAGCAGAAGAAATTTTGGAGAGTAAAAACATCAAAAAGGGAATGTCTTATTGCCCTAAAAACTCAAGATGAAAAGGATCTCTGGTATGTTGACAATGGATGTTTGAAACATATGACATGTAATAAGGACACGTTTTTAGACTTAAAGAAACAAAAAGGTAAAGTTACATTTGGTGATAATGCTTCAAGTAACATACTTGGGAAAGACATTGTGAGCTTGGGAAAAGACAAAGCTAGAAATGTACTACTGTTCGATAAATTGAATCCTAGTTTATTAAGTGTCAGTCAAACCTATGATCAGGGATAATTCTGCATCTTTGATTCCCAAAAATGTGATATTAGGAAAGAAGACACAGGAAAATTAGTTGGTACTACTCCTAGAACTCCTAAAAATGTATATATACTAGATGCAAAATTGAATGAGGAGTGTCGTATAAATTCTATAGATGAAAATTGGCTATGGCATAGGAAGTTGGGGCATATTAACTTTGACAATATTGTGAAAGTCAAAAACCTTGGTGTAGTAAGAAACTCGCCAAAAATCATAAAACCCTCAAATGCTATGTGTAGACACTATCAACTAGGGAAGCAAACTAGGGCAAGGTTCAAAACAAAAGAATACACAACCTCTAAACCTTTAGAGCTTGTTCACACTGACCTATGTGGACCTACGAGAACCAAGAGTCTACAAGGAGAGTCTTACTTTATGTTGTTCATTGATGACTTTACTAGAAAGAGTTGGATATGTTTTCTCAAAGAAAAATTAGAAGCACTCAACAAATTCAAAGCCTTTAAAACCCTTGTTGAAAATGAAAGGGAGACAAAAATCAAATTTCTTAGATCAGACAATGGTGGTGAATTCACCTCAAAAGAGTTCGATGTCTTCTGTGAATCTCATGGAATAAAAAGAAAAATCTCTGCTTCCAGAACACCTCAACAAAACGAGATTGCTGAAAGAAAGAACAAAACAATTCAGGAGGCTGCAAGGACTATGCTCAATGAAGCAAAATTGTCAGATGGATATTGGAAGGAAGCTGTAAGAACAGTTGTATACATATTGAACAGAGGTCAGATCAGGGTTAATAGTGATAAAACTCCTTATGAACTATGGTTTGGAAGAGCTCCATCAGTGAAATACTTCAAAGTATTTGGAAATAAATGCTACATCAAAAGACTAGATGAGAGTCTTGGGAAATTTGATGCCAGATATGATGAAGGTATTTTTCTTGGAAATGCTTCAAACAAGAAGGTATACAGATGCTAAAATATTATATCACATAAGATTTTTGAAAGTGCAGATGTTAATGTGGATGATCTAAAAATGGTAAGGATAAAAAATCAAGAGACAATATCTTAAAATAAATATGAAGATGATGATGAGACATTCGACACACAACTAGAAGAAGCAAAAGAGAATGAAAACTAAAGGGAATAAGATGATATGGATACTAGTGAAAGTGAAGAAGACAGTGAATATGGAGAGATAAGAGAAGAACTCCTGAGAAGAGATACAAAGACACCCTCAATAATTATTCAAAAAAATCATCCCGAAGAACTGATTATTGGAGATATGAATGATGGAGTGAAAACAAGAAGACAACTACTGTATCAAACATAATTAGCATTGTTGTCACATATTGAGCCAAGTTCAATCAAAGAGGCATGTAAAGATGAGAACTGGGTTAAAGCTATGAATGAATAATTGGATCAAATTGAAAGAAATCAAACTTGGGAACTAGTTCCTAGACCAAAAGATAATAATGTCATTGGAACTAAATGGGTATATAAAAATAAAATGAATGAAGATGGGCAAGTAATCAGTAACAAAGCCAGATTAGTATGCAATGGTTATGATCAGGTTGAAGGAGTAGACTATGAAGAAACATTTTCACCTGTAGCTAGATTAGAGGCAATTAGGATGTTCTTAGCTTTCTCCAGCTACAGAAAATTTAAAGTGTACCAAATGGATGTCAAATCAACATTTCTCAATGGAAATTTAGAAGAGGAAGTCTATATTGAGAAACTAGATGGGTTCCAAATAACCGATAAAAGAGACTATGTTTGTAAATTAAAGAAGACACTATATGGATTAAAACAAGCACCCAGAGCATGGTGTGCAAGGCTAGACTCTTATTTACAAAAACAAGGCCTCAAAAGGGGATCAACAGACAACAATCTTTATTGCAAAATTGTTGGTAATAACTTGATCATTGTGGAAGTGTATGGTGATGATATCATGTTTGGTAGTAATAATATAAAAATGAGTGAAGACTTTACTAAGATGACGCACCAAGAATTTGAAATGTCTATGCTTGGCGAACTAAATTTCTTCCTTGGATTACAAATAATACATTCCAAAAAGGGAGTCTTTATCCATCAGTCTAAATATGTTAAGGATATGCTTAAGAGATTCCAGTTAGAGGATTGCAAACTTGTTAGTACACCTATGACAGTTGGATGCAAACTAAGCAAGGGTGATGAGTCCAAAGCTGGTAGATCCAAAACACTACAGATCAATGATTGGCAGTTTGCTCTATGTAACAACTTTCAGACCTGATGTCAAGCAAGCTGTTGGGATGGTGGCTAGATTCCAAGCAAAACCAAAGGAGAGTCATGTTCAAGCTGTAAAAATAATATTTAGATATTTGAAAGGAACCATAGATCTTGGTTTGTGGTATCCTAGAAAGGACTCATTCACATTAAAAGCCTATTCAAATGCTGATTGGGCAAGAAGTGTATATGAAAGAAAAAGTACGAGTGGAGGAGAATTCTTTTTGGGAGAATCATTGGTTGCTTGGATAAGAAAGAAATAATCCTTAATTTCTCTGTCTAGCACTGAATCTGATTATATTGCAGCAACAAAATGTTGCACACAAGTGGAATGGATGAAACAAACTCTACAAGAAATCAAAACAGTATTTGAAGAACCCACAATTATCCACTGTGAAAATAAAAGCGCGATAAGTCTCTCTAAGAACCAAGTCCAACACTCAAAATCGAAACACATTCCCATAAAATACCACTATCTAAGAGATCAGGCTGAAAACAAGAACATTAAATTGGAATATGTTCCAACACAAGAACATGTGGCAGATATTTTTACAAAACCCTTAAACAGAGATATATTTGAATATCTCAAGAAAAAATTGGGAGTAATACTTCTTCCTACCTAAAATCTCTCAAGAAAATGATGCATCAATTGGCACCTATTGAGGGGGAGATAGAAATCAACGACGTAATATGTCATTCAGTTATGACAAAAAAAAGAAAAAAAAAATTGATTGCAGTAGGAGTTACCAGTGGTTAGAGAAGTGTTTATACAAATAGATGATTGGAGAAGAAACCCTTTGCCATTGATGTCAAAGGGGGAGAGAAACTTCATAAAATGAAAGCTTCATAAGAGGAAAACATCATCACAGGGGGAGTTTTGAATATGAAGTTAGTGTGTTTCCCTCAATGAAAAAGGGGGAGATTGTTGGAAATATTGTCATTGATGTCAACAATCGAAGTGATGATGACAAAAAAGTGTGAAAATATCGAATGAAGTGATGATGTCAAAACAATGTGTAGAGATTGAAAGAGCGAATAGGAGAAGCGAATAATCGAATGATCAAAGCTCAGAAGGAATAACACATTGCACAGAGAGGAAATCTGTGTTTATTGTTGATCATGATAGGATCAACAATGTTCCTATGATCTAAATATGGAAGAAGTGCATTGCAGAATGCAGTTGACCACACTAGAAAAAAAGGCGAGAAGATTCAGCAGTCCTTCGATCAAGAAATTAACGACGATGATTGTCTCAAGTAATGGGATTTATCCCACACTGGAAGCATGAATAAACACATATAGGTTTATATACACAACTCTCTCCATAGCTTATTGATGCGTAGTGCAAAGGTATGGTGGGGGCTCTAGGTGTTTGGACTCCATGAGAATCTCACCATCCTGGAGCCCGAGATGACTTGTCAGGCCCCCTACATTTTTGTCAAAGTGAAAATGACTATCAATCTGATGACGAAGGATCTTGACCATTAGATCTGGGATAAGTTGCATGACGGTTAGCTGTGAGTTCCTTCAGGACTCTGGAATCGGAGGATTTGGAGTGTCGAGGAGTCAAGGATCCTGAACTCGTGAAGTCTAAAATTCCGAAGAGATCCTAGTTGTTGGTTGGAAGGTGGACACGTGGCATAATATCAATAATTCAAGGATTCGTGATTCAGAGAATCAACGATGAGAGTTGTTCAAAACCCCGAATGTCGAAGCTCCAAAGTCAAGGAGGAAGACACATATCAAGGTCCTCGTCATCTTGAGTGATGTTAATAACAGACCACGTCAGCAGAACACATTAGTAAGGACACGTGGCTCAGTCAGAAAGTGACAAGTGTCAAGTTGAAATTGGCATTTCAGACACATGTAAGTCACGAATTAGAGTCACACATGGTATCTACTCGACACGTGCCAAGTCATCAAGTGACGTCAGTGAGTTTACATCACTCCGAGAGTCTTACTTCGGGATATTTCACCACTAGAAAATACTCTAAAAGTCTGGAAGTCCCAAAGGCCGAAGTTACGAAATACACATGAAATTAAGGGACATGTGTCAGTAGATTGACAACTTCTGAGATTTGACATGCTGGAAGTCACGAAAAACCAAAGGGAAAAGTGTCAAAATTACGACAACCATCCATCTCAGTGGGTAATATGAGCCGTTTGATCTGACTAGCAATTTCGTGATCGAGAATTCTAAAATATTGGAAGTTATGAAGACCCGTAGGTCGAAGTTATGAAACTCCGACAACTGTCCATATTAGCTGAAGATCTAATCGTAATCGCTGAAGTTGTTAAACATGATTAAGTCATGGCCATTAGATTAAATAATAAAAGAAGTAATATGAGCCATTCGATCATTTTGGGGAATTGTATTCGAGATTTTTGGTATGTTGGAAGAAACAAATTCCTGAAGGATAAATAACCCAAAATCCCGTAAGCCGCTCATCTCAGCGAGTAATTAAATCTTGATCGTTGATTTTAAGGAAGCACTCAAGCACTTGTTTGGTCTAATTTCCTAAGTGTGAGGTCACCGCCATTGGTCATATGGTAAAAAGGTTTAAAGGGGCATAATGTAAGTCACTTAGTTGGTAAGCCAGTGGTTCTGTAAAGCTCGGTCATATGAAATGGCTTGAAGGAAGCACCTCCGTAGAATTCGGTTCCTGTGAAATTAACATAGTTTAGAGATCGAGTTTAAAGGATGAAATTGATCCATATCTGTGATCAATTTATGAAGATTATTCACGCTAAAAATAAATAAACAGTAGTTAATGATTATGGTGAAGCTAATTGAAGAGGTGCAATGGTCCAAACAAAGGGACACGATGCTTCACACTCACGCTATTTTGAAGAATATATATACATGAAAGAGTGGGAGAAGAATGTGTCTCTGCAGTCCAAATCAGAAGATCAATAGCTAGAGTAGATTCTAGAAAGAAAATCTAAATACCTATGTATTAAGGGGGGTTGGGTGGAGCAAAAGTAGGTTGGTTCCTGCTGAGGGAGTTGATGCTTCCTTGTCAGTTGTAGATGACTAAATAGGGGGTCATAGCCTCCTACTAGTTGGTGTTGGTAAACCAGGGTGTGGGTACATCCTGATCAATCGGTGCTGATCAAAGAAGAAGTACATCTTCCATCTATGTAACATATAAAACAATTTTTGTAGTTAATAGAAAAAGAGTTTGTGGTTTTCCCATTTGGGTTCCACTATAAAATACTGTGTTAATATTATGTTTGCATTAATAAATACAAATTGATATAATTGTTGTGTCATTGATTCACCTCCCCTCTCAGTGACATAATCTGATCCTTCACTCACAAGGGTAACGTTCCGTTCCCCACCATACTTAACACTTTCATCCTAGATCCTCTCATAATGTACTAAACTTTGACAATGGGTCATGGTCCATTATCTCATGAGAAGAGGGGTTGAAGGCCCAAAGGTTGATTGTAGTTGCTAATAAAAGAATAAGAAACATATGTAAAGAAAGAAAGGAATGCTAGCAAAAAAGGACTAAAAATATCTAGTACAAACTTGAGCTCTACTATTTCAGTGCCTGCCCTAGTCCCAAATAGCAATGCTATAGCTTGAAACCTTATAAACATGACTTAAAAATATAATAAAGTGGACTAGAAACATGGTTGATAAAGGCATTTGGGAAAAATAACACTTAAATATGGGAATATGGGGTAACTAAAGAGCAAGCACACCCTCCACAAAGGCACTCATAGAATGGATTCAATGACACCGTGATCCATGAAGTAAGCCCTAAAACCATATCACTATCACACTTACTCTTGAAGGGTTTTTACTTTTCTTGTCACTCTCAAGACCTATCCCTCTACCTGGGTTATTTTATTTCTTATCTAGGTGGCACACCTAATAGGGTTGGATGAAGGCCCTCCCATACTTAAACCTGGTAACTCACATGGGGTCTTGGGCTAGTGTAATGCTTGAAAGGGATAATGAGGTGAATTATATTACATGTCTTATATCTTAAGTTGCAACTTACTTTGTATGTTTTAAGGACTAAAGTTTTTTGTGAACTTTGGATAACCATGTTTTATGCTTTGATTTGTTTTGGATTTCCCTGGAATGGTTCTTTGAGGGACGTCCTGGGCTTGTACCTAGGACCTTGTGCCTTTATTACAGAACCTTTCCACATGTGATGGAGAGTAGTGGGTCATCCAGTGACTCACCACTCTCAGAATTTAACTCTCACATCCTCAAAACCCTGAATGATGGACATATGGGCTTGGTAGGAGTAGATTAAGTCATGATGGCACACATATGGGATGGAATCTCCATAGGATGGGAAGAGTACCCCATGAATTATTTTTCCCCAGGATCAGAGACATTGTAGCAGTAGAGAGTCAGAGATAGTGCAAATATGAGATGCATCTCCTTAGGGTTTGGATGCAACACCTGGATCCTGGACGCTGACCCTATTAGGATGATGCCACCATCTTCTAGGGAATGACACATCTAGGGTTTGATGCACACATGGGGTATTGGTCACACATAGCATGATTTGGTGAGGAGAGAGATCACCCTCTCCCACCTTGCTCTGGATTTATTCCACATGGCCTTTGGAGGCCTCCTGTTTTCCCTAGGGACGTTGGCGTCTCACACGCCTGGGCTATTTTTATGTATTTTTCATTTATTACATGTTGTAAAGGTTAAATGAGGGGTCAAACCCACTCGAGTTGTGAATTTTTCATGTTATCTAGAAAAAAGTGAGACACTAGGACTCATATAAGAATGCTATCCTCACTTTCATTTTTCTCATGATCTTTCACTCACCTTTGTGGGTCACACATTTGAAATTTTCTCCCTTTTGGAGTAACCATCTCTTCTCTCTCATACACTATGTTTGGAAAGGTCTCTTATGGATGAATTTGATGATTTTGGATGAATATTTATGCAATTAGGGTTACATTCTCTTGGTTTCTTGGATAAAGTAAGTACATTTATGCAATTATTGTAAGACACCCAATCCCCTAAGTAATTTTTAGGGGATGGGGTATTAAAATTTTTCTTTTCCTTAACCCTGTCGAGGCCTCTTCTTGAGGACACCATCATCTTCTGCTTGTCAATATATTTCCAAGGACTCTCACCAGGATTAAAACTAAGATTTGGATCCAAAGTTAGGTCCTTCTAAAATTTCTTAGACCTTCATTGGATAAAAGCCACCTCATCGTCGCATGACGCCCATTTGGCTCCATGTCACTTGTGTCCATCTGACGTGAGGCCTGTCACCTGGCCCATCAGTTCTCAGCTTATATGGACCTCCAATTTAACAACTTGGATTCACTCAGATCCTTTCTTTGTCATCGAGGTCCCTCTCCATCAGATTACATCTACACCATATCTCATAGACCACTCCGACAGGTTCATTCCAATAACATCCTCCAACAGATCCAATGGTCCCTAAAGTCCAACATCAACAACTCCAGTCACTTCAGAGTCTCCACTTGCTTAGAGGTTAGTGCCCACCTCTTCATCCTCTCGTTATTGATCTAGTGGGGCCCATCATATAGTTACGACTGTCATTGCATCTTTCACTCTCCTCGATCGATGGCCCATATCCCCTCTTAGATTTTTTCCCATCGGGGTGCACCCTCTCTAGAGTCACACATCAATCTGACCATAAGTGATCCAACAGATATAATGATCCTCATTCTCTTCTTTCAATGGTCGAGGTTCACTAAGAGTTCACAACTGCATGGAAATTAAGATTTCTATGCTCCCTTGCCTTGGAGTGGACCACACCAGATCCAATAGTTGTAATCCACTAGAATCACCTCCGAAAAATCCACAGTCCTCAGACCATCCGGTCATCAAAATATTTTCCCATACTCTCTTTCCATACCTCCAACAACCCTCCTTTGAAAAATGGCTAACATCTCTCGGACTGAATATCTAACAACTAAGATTTAAGGAGCCCAACCAAGGGCTTTAGTCTGACATGGGTCCACACTTGATTCATCCACAAACTAAATTTTGATAAGTGTCACCTTGTGACACCATGGTTTGCCAAGATGGCATGATGCATCACCATGATGTAACTTCCACATGCATTTCCATGCTTGTTACATCACACACACCCACCGATAAATGGTCCAGATCATTCCTAGGAGTTCCTCCCGCCGAAGCCCAAACACTTTGGATCCAACAACCTAGGTTAGTCTCCAACAGAATCGATGACTCTGGTTCTCTCAGAGAGTTCCTCCATTCAGAGTTCATCCCATCTGGGGTCACAAACTCAATTCAACCAACACCCCTCCAATGATACTCACCACGATAGATATATAGTCCAAAATCTATTGTAGACACCCTTGATAGATCAACGATCCTTGTTTACTTAGAGTACATATTCTCCAGGCATCATAGCCTACTCTAATGAAGGGATATGATCTATTTGCTATGACGAATCAATAACTATGTTAGGGAACTAACCCCTCACGTAGGTAGAATAATATATTCCGATGTAATAAAGGTCAATATTAATAAGGCCTAGCAATAAGGAAGAATAAGTTGAATGCAAGAAGACCTAATAGAAGCTTCTGCTTATAGAAGGATCTTCCTCTAGATGGTTCTTTTGATAGACATATTTAGTATAAATAGGAGTCGAGGGTATGGGAATGGTTGTCTTGGATATTATTGTAATAGATCTCTGCTCGAATGGAGGTTTCCCCCTCAAAGAGGCAAGTGAACATTGCTCTCAGTAATCAAAGTGCTCTTTCTAGTGTTATTATGATATCATTTCAGTATTATTGTGGTGTTATTCTGGTTATATTATTGTTCATCTGCCATTTCTAGCATTTTATTATGTTCTGCATACTTATTTATATTTGGAATATTACAAGTGGTATCAGAGCACTTTCCTTGGTAGGAAATTTTGGGTAATTTTTTTTTCCAGGGTAGAGACGTATCCTGACGTCTTTAAGCTACAAAGATCTATAGTTATGCACATAAACCCACGGTCAGGGATTCATACACACACTAAATACAAGTGGTACTTAAGCGCACATCTGTTGGCCACCCTTGTAACCCCTATTGGTACCCCTTCGAATGGTAGCGCATCAGACAACACCTGTATACGGATCGGCCTAGATTTTCTGAAGCCCTCTTTAGATCGATCGGTTACCTGATTGCTATAGTGTCACCAAGAACACCACTCGGGAAGATACTCTCTAGTACCTGGGTAGTCGGATAGTATAGTTAAGGGCACAATCTATCCTCCTTAGTTAGTGCCTTGAGATATTGGGCTGAGCACTACTGTTGGACCCCGCACGTATATCAGAGAGCTATAGCACAGGGAAAACCCTTGTCTGTAGAACCCTTGAATACCTAACCTTTGGGGACACAAACGAAAAACAAAATAGACAAGATCTATTGTCGTGCAACTGTGTTCGAGTTTCCAAATCACTACACATTTATTCTTGATTAAGAATTTGGGCATTTCATCACATCAATATTCTTTAGACCAAAGTATAACTCCGCAGGTCTGGATTTTGTTGTATCATTATTTAAGACCTATTCCATTGGATTCATATATTATCCCTTATCACATTCATACCTATCATTTTTCAGCAATTGTTTTGACCCCACCCACCCCTTTTCAGTTCCCTCGTCATCATGGCCCATACCCGTAGCCAAGACTTGGAATCTCGATTCAATACCTTGCAATCTAATTTCACAAAGACCCAACAAGAAGTGAGACAAATCAGTGCCAATATTTCCACCATCAATAAAAACATGCATTCCTCCATCGTCGCCTCAATCAAGGAACTCAACAAAGACCTAAAACAAGACATTACTACCCATATTTAATATGTAACTTCCATGATCTGCACCAAGCTACATATCCCTGCAGATCCCCCTTTATCTGACCCACCTTTGCATACTAAAGCTGAAACTTCCTCTCATTCCCATAATTTTCATCCCCATCACTTTCAGCGTGACCTATGCCTTCCATGTGTGGATGCGACCAAATTTGATGGCTCAGATCCCACTGGTTGGGTAATTCAAATGGAACATTATTTCTCTTTGTACGACATTACAGATGACTTGGCCAAACTCCGATATGGTGTTCTCCATCTAGATCAAGAACATTGGCAATGGTGGCAATGGAGAAAAACTACCCGTCAAGGGTATGTTGCTTGGACACACTTTGTGGTAGAGATTTGTGAATGCTTTGACACTGACACCAAACATTTAGGCTATTTTACAAAGTTGAAACAATCTGGCACAATGGAAGGCTTTATAGCTTCTTTTGAGAAACTGGCTTTTCGTATAGAGGGCATGCATGATAATATTTTCTAAGAATGTTTTATTAGTGGCCTCAAGGATGAGATTCGTGCCCATGTCCTCATGGTTCGGCCTCAGAGTTGGGTGGAGGATACTAAATGAGCTAAGGAAGCACAATAGGTTTTCTCTTCTCAAAACCAAAAACCCTCCTTTATTCCTCGCACTAAACCAATAAATCCCACTCCTCCTTCCACTCCACTAAAGATCCAAAAATTGACCAGGGACGAAATGGATGAATGCCAACTCAAAGGCCTTTGTTATAATTGTGATGACAAATATTTTCCGGGACACAAGTGTAAGGAACAAAATATTTTTATGGTCATGTCAGAGGATGTTTCAGAAGAGTATGTTGAAGCTCCTCTTGTGTCTGAGTCACATGAACCCACTGACATAACCCCTCCCTCAGACCCTCCCCTCCCTCAGACCCTCCGAAGTAGAACTGTTCGTTTCCCTAAATGATCTCATTGGCTTCTCTGCTCCTAAAAATCTCAAACTAATTGGGTACTTCAAGCATAGGAAGGTCATCATTCTTGTTGATAGTGGAAGCACCCATAATTTTATCCATCGCCGCATTGCCCAAGAAACTAATTGCTATATCCATGCGGTCAATAATTTCCAAATCATGATTGTCAATGGCAAGTCCATGAAATGTCGAGGGCATTGTGAAAATGTGTGTCTCCAAATTGGTGACTACCACCTGAAATCTCATATGTTTTCTATCGACATGGGCAGTTGTGACATTGTGTTGGGTGCACACTCGCTAAGGACTTTGGGTCCCATTCTCATGGATTTTAAGGAATTAACCATCCATGCCGTAGGACCTCCAATCCATCCTCTCTAAACATCAAGTGGTTTTTTCCACTCCCCAGGGAATCCCTCCTTCCCATGGTGTTCATGATCATTCCATTACCCTTGTCCCAGGAAGCCTTCCTCCAAATATTCGTCCCTATCATTACCCCTTTTCCCAAAAAATTGAAATTGAGAAAATGGTTCAAGAACTACTTAACGCAGGTGTTATCTTCCCTAGTATGAGCCCCTACTCTTCTTTTGTGGTCATGGTCATGAAGAAAGAATGTTCTTGGAGCATGTGTCCTAACTTCTGCGCCCTTAACAAACTCCCCATTAAAGAAAAATTTCCCATTCCTGTCATTGATGACCTCTTGGATGAATTGAGTGGAGCCTAGTTCTTTACCAAACTTGATCTTCATTTTGGCTACCACCAAATCCATATGAAAGA
Organism: Picea mariana; assembly: GCA_032191745.1. Lineage (NCBI taxonomy): Eukaryota > Viridiplantae > Streptophyta > Pinopsida > Pinales > Pinaceae > Picea > Picea mariana. Next base: position 201,223 of record JASDQU010101605.1, on the reverse strand, counting down.
GGCAGACATTCCTAATACTGCCTTTAGAACTCATGAGGGTAACTATGAGTTATTGGTAATGCCCTTTGGCTTGTGTAATGCTCCCTCCACTTTCCAAAGCCTCATGAATCATGTCTTCCATCCTTTTCTCCATCATTTTGTCTTAGTTTTCTTTGATGATATCCTCATATATAGAAAAACCTAGACATACCATCTTTCTCATGTGGATCGAGTTCTCCATCTATTCTCTCAGCACCAACTTTTCCTGAAACAATCTAAATGTGCTTTTGGCGCCTCAAAAGTTGAGTACTTGGGTCATCTTGTTGGCAAGGACAACGCCAGGGTGGATCCTAGAAATATTGAAGTTATGAAAGACTGGCCTCACCCAAAGAATCTCAAAATATTGCATGGATTTCTAGGCTTAACATGTTATTATCGCAAGTTTGTTACAAATTATGGAAAGATTGTGACCCCTCTCATTGCACTCCTTAAAAAGAATTCTTTCAACTAGACTCCAACAACTGCTCAGGATTTTCAAACCTTGAAGATGGACATGTGCACCACTCCAGTCCTGGCCCTTCCTGATTTCACAAAGACCTTTTTCCGGGAATGTGATTCTTTAGGGAAAGGAATTGGTGTTGTCCTTATGCAAGAGGGTCGACCTTTGGCCTTTACCAGCAAACAACTGTTTGAACGAAATTTGGGAAAATCAATCTATGAAAAGGAAATGTTGGCTATTTTTCATGTTGTTGATCTTTGGTGCCCTTATTTATTGGGGCAACGCTTCCAAATTAAGATAGATCATCAAAGCCTCAAGTATTTTCTGGAACAACACATTTCCTCCCAGAGCAACACAAATGGGTGACTAAGCTCTTTGAATATGATTATGAGATCATTTACAAGAAAGGAAAAGACAATGTGGTTGCGGATGCACTTTCCCAAAAAATATGAAGATGAAGGGTCCCTTTTTTCTCTCTCCTTCATTATACCAGATTGGCTCCAAGCCGTTCGCCAGGAATGGCTACACGATCCCAAAAGTTCACATTTGATACAACAATTGCAGTCCAATTCTCCAGTTTCCCCAGGGTACTCTTGGCTCCATGATAAGATTCGATACAAAGTCCGTTTGTATTTAAGTAAACAGTCAAAACTTAAATCCACGATACTTTCTGAGCTTCATTCTACACCCACAGTTGGGCACTCCGGGTTTACCAAAACCTATGATAGGGTCAAACATTCTTTTTTCTTGGATGGTATGAAACATGAAGTTCGTAATTTTGTGGCTGAATGTGATGTGTGTCAATGCAACAAGGGAGAAACAATCAAATCTCTGGGCACACTACAACTGCTTCCGATTCCACCTGCTATTTGGTGGGATATCTCTATGGATTTTATTGTAGGCTTACTTAAATCGGGCAATAAATCAATCATCATGGTGGTAGTTGATTGATTTTCCAAGTATGCTCATTTCTGTGCTCTTCAAAACCCATTTACAACATCCACTGTGGCTCAAATTTTCATGGATCAGATATTCAAGCTTCATGGCATGACACATTCTATTGTTTCTGATCGCAACCTAACTTTTGCCAACAATTTTTGGCAAGAACTGTTCAATATACAAGGCACACAATTGCATATCAACACATATTATCATCCCGAGACTGATGGTCAAATTGAAGTTGTCAACAAGTGTTTGGAAACATATTTGAGGTGTTTTGCATCGGAAAATCAAAATCAATAGGCTCAATGGTTACCACTAGTTGAATGGTGGTACAACACTTCATACCATACAACTACCCGCATGATTCCTTTTGAAGCAATATATGGCCAAAATCCACCTTCAGTTCTCTCATATTTACCAGGTGTCTCAAAGGTCTAGGTGGTTGACCAAATGCTTATAGTTCAAGAGGCTATTCTCCGTACCCTCAAAGAGAATTTGGTCATGGCCCATAATCACATAAAGAAACAAGCAGATCAAGGTTGCTCTGAACGCCAATTTGTAGAAGGGGATCAAGTGTTTCTTCGACCGCAACCTTACAAGCAAAATTCCCTCAAGGTTGACCATTTTAAGAAACTGGCGCCCAAATTTTATGGTCCTTATACCRTTCTCAAGCATGTGGGACAGGTGGCCTATCAGTTAGCATTGCCCAGTCATTCTAAGCTACATCTTCTTTTTCATGTTTCCTACTTAAAGAAGGTGATTGGAACTAAGTGCCAAACTCAAACTAACCTTCCCAAGTTGGATGAAAAAGGCTCCATTTGGTTATAGCTAGAATCATTTTTGGACCAGCGTGAGCGTTGCCTGCGTCAGCGAACCATCAAGGAAGTGTTAGTCCAGTGGAAAGATACAACCCCAACAGATGCCACTTGGGAACCAACTACTATTCTGCAGCAATTTCCACATCTCAAGCCTTGAGGACAAGGTTGTTTTTAAGGGGGAGGACATGTTAGGGACCTAACCCCATAGGTAGAATAATATATTCGGATGTAATAAAGGTCAATATTAATAAGGCCTAGAAATAAGGAAGAATAAGTCGAATGTAAGAATACCTAATCGAAGCTTCCGCTAATAGAAGGATCTTCCTCTAGATGGTTCTTTTGATAGACATATTTAGTATAAATAGGAGTCGAGGGTATGAGAATGTTTATATTGGATATTATTGTAATAAATCTCTACTCGAATGGAGGTTGCCCCCTTGAAGAGGCAAGTGAACATTTCTCTCAGTAATCAAAGTGCTCTTTCTGGTGTTATTCTGATATCATTTCGGTATTATTGTGGTGTTGTTCTGGTTATATTGTTGTTCATATGCCATTTCTGGCATTTTATTCTGTTTTGCATATCTTCTCCAGGCATCATAGCCTATTCTAATGAAGGGATAAGATCTATTCGCTATGACGAATCAACAACTACGATTCATCCCATCTCAAAACACTGGATGTTTGTAGGTTAACAATCTAAATTTGGACTTGTCCATTTCAATAATTATTCCAAGTATTTTCTAAGGCTTACCAAGTCTTCAGGAGCTCTCTCCTTGCTCTGAAAATCACTAATGCATTCCCTCCTCGCCACTTATGTGGAGATTTTCGTCTCCTGTAACTTTCCAATTCAATATAGGGGTTTCATAGGAATTAAGGCTCTCTAACCACACAAAGATCTCCCTCAGGAACTGAGCCATTCCTTTGCCTATCTCAAGGTACCTTCATTTCATTCCATTAAGGAAGTGTCATTTATTTTATATGAATTTGTTTCCCCTTTGTTAGGGAACCCAAT